>JARFXV010000986.1:537500-647940 GCA_031761425.1 Cosmopolites sordidus
AGGTTATATAGCAGGCCATAGAAAGGCACAATGAATACACTATGCCACTGTGCTTGGCTTTTATCGACTACGAAAAAGCATTTGACTCCATCTCAAAGCATGCAATAATGGATGCACTGCTTAGCCAAGGGGTAGATAAAGCATATGTAAACCTATTAGGATCGATACATGATGGAGCTATAGCCACAATTCACCTTCATGATCTTTAAGTGGGAATTAATGTAGAACGAGGTGTACGGCAGGGTGACGCAATATCGCCTATTCTTTTCTCGGCTGGCCTTGAAGAAGTATTCCGTAAACTGGATTGGGAACAGGATGGTGTAAAGATCAATGGTGCAAACTTAAACCATCTTAGATTTGCAGATGATATCATTCTCCATTCACAAGACCCAGAGTAGCTACAAAGACGCATATAAGAACTGCAAAGGTCTGGCGAACCATTTGGCTTGAAAATAAACCTGAAAAAGGGTCAGGTTATTTTCAATAATTTCGCTCAGGACAGAAGAATTTCAGTTTTAGGAAGGGATTTGGAGATTGTGGACAGCTTTATATATCTTGGGCAGAGAATTTCAACCGAGGGGAATACCGCCCAAGAAGTGGAACGGCGAGTTAAATGTGTTTAAGAGCAGACACCCACTTTGCCTGAAAAGAAAAATCTTCGATCAGTGCGTTCTACCCGTTATGACATACGGAAGTGACACCTAACCTGGACACTCACATCCCAATCAATTCAAAAACTTCGGGTAACACAGAGGGGAATGGAAAGATGTATGCTTAGTATTACAAGACGAGACAGAAAGTCCTGCGCATGGATCAGGGAACAAACGAATGTATGTGATATCATTGGAATAGTAAAACGATTGAAATGGAGATGGGCAGGCCATATAGCGAGGCGATGGGATGGCAGATGGACCAAGGTAATCTTGGAGTAGATACCGCTTGATCGCAAACGCCCGCTAAGAAGACCGAAAGCAATGGATTGATGACATCGTTAAGTATATTGGACCAGAGTGGCAGAGGCAAGCCCCCAGGACCGTGAAAGTTGGAAACATGCTGAACAGGCCTTCATCCTGCAGTGGATATACACGGGCTGATGATGATGATGATGATGATATATATATATATATATATATATATATATATATATATATATATATATATATATATATATATATATATATATATATAATATAACTTACAACAATCGAAGTTTGAAAAATCTAATTGGTATCAAGTAATCATCTATTTATATTTCTATCATTGGAGCACATTAAGCATTGCATCTAAATATTAAACACAACTTTAAGTGCATAGGTACTACAACTAGTACTTTAATTAAGTATATGTCGATGGATGTAGAAATTGATTTATAATATTTCTATTATTTTTCGGATTGATTTATAATATTTTATTATCAAAATATAAATGCTCATTATCTTAAGGAGTACCGCCCCATCCTGTAGAAGATATATTCAGATTTTCCAATTCGAGCTAAAACTAGGAATTACTTCTTAATATTGTCTAGGTAAACGCGTTATCTACCAATCCAATCTTCACAAAAATCTATATCAATGGAAACATTGTGTTATAAATCACAAAACATAATAAAATTGGTAAATTGAATGGTTATCTTTTCGTTTGATTTGTGTGTTTGGAAATCAAATTGTATTGCAAAAATATTTCGTGCATATTCAATGCGGTTGACTTCAAGACAAATTTACTGATCAATCTAGCTCGTATTGTACGAGTTTCGTTTTTATTATCAAACAAAAAAACTTTCTTTTATTGCTTGTTTATATGAATTATCAAATACATTACATCTGTTAAATTTAGGTCATAGATCTCAGTGCATGATAATTTTTAGCCCTTATTTTTATTATCCCGATAACATAATCCACGCAATCATTATGCTGGCCAAATGTTTCATTATTCTCAAGAATATCCCCCCGAAATTCCTGAATGTGTTTCCCTAGCATCTTCCCTAATTCCCCCCAGTACCTACAATTAATTGACGTTTCTTAACTTTTAACAAATCAGAATACAGTGACTCTTTTATCAAAACCAATTTTATTCTTCTGACTCAAATGTCATCTACACTGGTACATCCAAATGCATCTACGAAGTTGATTGCGCTTTTGTGCGTTACAAACTAATGCGCCAATATAAACTATTCCTAAACAGATCCACTTTATCTGTCGAGCTTCTAGGGACAATCCTTGACAATATCTGTCGAGCTTCTAGCAACCTCCTAACTTTTAATGCTGTTTAATGTTATTGAGAAGCAATTTCAGCGCGGTTGGTTTGGTTGGCTGTTTGTGTTTTTTAATTTTGTTAAGGTAGAAAACATGGAACATATACCATATTCTACTTTTTTATTTCTGAAATGACAAGGATACTTCGCAGATGCAAAATAAGATATATGTTATTTCTGCAGTGAGTATGCCGTTGATGATTCTACGTGGCGGCATTACAACGCTTTCACACACAACAGTTTTGGGAAAACGGTAACAAAACGTTGGATGATTTAATGTATTTAAAAGGTTTTTATAAATTTATTTTGAAATGACTTGATGATATAATGATGATAAAATGATTTTTATATAATTACATTTTTAAATATATTTGTAATGTTTGAAAAACATATTTTTTCAAATTATTTAAATTATTTAAGTAATTTTTAAAAATATGTTTTAAGCTAAACGCGTAGCGGAACAGATAGCGTAAACAACGTAAAGAAGTGTAATGTTTAAAAAACAATTTTTTATAAATTATTTAAAGACATTAAATCATTCTTTTCACCATCCGTCTAAAACCGTTGTGCCTGAAATCGGCGTAAATGGTTCAGAAAGTTATTAAAGAAAAAAATCATTTGAAAGAATAATATTGCTCCTGGTTGAAAATCATGGGCGGAAAACAGCTCGGGACATTCGAGAATTTCTTAGAATCAACCAGTCAACATTGTCAAGGTGATTACGTCAACCTCGAATGGTTAGCAAGGCCGATGTATGGGTGCCGCATGAGTCAATGGAGAAAAATTTGATAGACCACAAATTTCTGATAGATCCATCTTTAAAGTGAATGGGTACAGGTGATGACAAATGGATTGTGTATAATAATTGTAAGCGTAAAAGAATTGCATAAGAGCGGAGATGCCTGTTCAACGATCGCGAAAGCCAGTTTACATCTGACGAAGGTTATTCTATGCATTTGATGCAACTGAAAGGGAATTGTTTTGTAGGAAACCCGAAAACCAGACCAATAATTCGGAGAAATAATATTGACAACTAGCAAAGCGACCTGAATTATCCAACAGAAAGATTATTTCGTTCTATCAATACAATGCTAGACCACCCGACACAAACTTTTTCAGCTTGACTGGAATGTTTTGATCCATACCGCTTCAAAACAGCTAAATAGCTAAACAGCTTCATAACAGACTAAAAACTTTATTTCTTTGGAGGATTTGAAAAATCTGCTGGAATATATATTCCAGCAGATTTTTCAAGTAGCGTAGAGATGGAAAATGATCATCGAACAAAAGGGCACATATTATATTCATTGAATAATTAATTGATTCAATAATGTGTTGATTGAATAATTAATTGCTTGATTAATTAATTGATTGAATCATTAATTGAATGAATAATTAATTGATTGAATAATTAGTTTATTTAATAATTAATTTATTTAATAATTAATTGATTTAATAATTAATTGGTCGAATAATTGGGTGATTGAATAATTAATAAATAATTTTTTGTATATAAAATTTTTCGTCAACTGTTTTTGTATCAATAACATCTTTTGTATCAATAACATCAAAATTTTATTGAATATTTGCCGTGGCACATCTCTGTGTATCCTGCGATGATGTTTGAATATGAACCACGAAATGTTAAAGCTTCTCTGTTTTTTTTTATTTTAAATATGTTTCGGTAAAATTAAATAGTATAATCTCTCTAATTTGTTTATGAAGAGCGAACTATAATATTTTAAAGAAGGCGGTAAGTATATTTATTTATATTATTATTAAAATTGAGGAATATTGAGCCAAGAAAAAAATTAAATAATTTTCTATATATTTTTTATCACAAAGATATTTTCCATAAAACAAGAAATCATTTTTAAAATCAGAAAATTATTTGCTGAATTTCTAAACACGTTTTTCTAACTTTGAATCTGTCACTAGGAGATGTTTACACTTCTATTATTAAAATATCTCATTTCTCGGTTTATGATATTTTAGTTAACTGTGTGGAAAATGCTCTTTATAGAAGTTCATAATAATAATAATAATATTTATTTGTTCCCAAAACCATAAGGCATTGAACATCGTTAAGAAAGTACATAAACACTTAATTGTATATAAAAAACAGAAAAAAATAAATTACAATTCAATATATATATATATATATATATATATATATATATATATATATATATATATATATATATATATATATATATATATATATATAACACAAGGCACAAAACAAAGAAGGAAATAGAGGAAGAAAAAAAAGATTGCAAAGAATTAGAAGAGGAGAGAAAATACACAGTCAACGTAGTACTGTTAACATAATTTACATGAATTAACCGATAATATAATTAGTACAAACATAAACAGTTAAATTCACCAAAACAGGCTATTCTAATATTTTAATTGAATATAAATCGTTCTTTGTTTTTCCAAGAAAATCATTTAATGAATAATAAGCTTTGCTCAACAAATGTCTTTTGATCCCTCTCACAGACTGATCCCAGGGCAGATCCCAAACACACTCCGGAAAAGTATTATATACCTTCATCATAGTATACTGCACATTATTCAGTATATAACTAAAGTTACATCTTTTATTCAAGGGATTCGACTTATACGTAGTTATATAACCATGATTTGCGATAGCCTTCCCAAAGAGATCTCTATTATTAAATACAAAAGTGTACGAATCCAAAAATAAACATGCTGACAAGTGTCAGAATTTTTTTGCTAATAAAAATATTTCTGCAGCTTTCCTAATGCTTCATTTGAAAAACACTTCTTATATATCTATTTTGGAGCACAATTATCCTCTCTATATCTGGAGAACTAAAACTAAACTAAAGCAGAAAACTAAACCGTATCTTATCCTCGACTGAACATAGCTATGTTCTCAACTATGATTCTCAGTGCGTAGCAATACCGAGATAAGCCCGCAGCAACTTTTTCCACGTGCCCAATCACAAGGCCCAAGAAACACACCTGATTAGAAGACCGAATTTGAACGTTTCTATAGGTAAAAGTAATACTGTTATTCTTACTATTGCTGAATACAATAGACTGAGTTTTTAGCACATTTAAGACAAGATCCCCAGAGCATATTATTCGAGAGCAAGAATATCGGTCTATAGTTAATTTCCCTTCTTATAAATTGCTTTTATATGAGCATTTTTTAATACCTTCGGATAAACCCCCGTCGAAAAACACAGATTTATTATATAAGATAAGGTTTAGAGATATAGTAAGCAATCTCGTTAATTATGTGAACAGGTAAGTTGTCGTCACCTACCGATTTTTTATTCCTTAAACGTTTAGTGATGTTCAATATATCATCAGGACATGTTAGATTTAAAAATATAGATTGAAGAATTCTATCCGAAGGAAAATTGTTCTCTTTATTGGAATTAACAGTTGGAGATGAATTTAAAAAGTGCGTATTTAAGATATTTACCGTTTTAAATGGATGTTTAAATTTATTTGAGAAATTCTTCAATACTGTCTGATTATCGTTGTTATCAGTTATTGTTTTTATTAGCTTCTAGGAGGCTCACAACTTGTCAGATTTATTTATGTACTCCCTGTCTGAGATTTGTTTGGATTGTTTTATTACTAGTTTTAATATTTTGCAATATGTATTAAATAAGTGAAGAAATAATTCCATCAATTTTTATCATATATAGCTCACGTTTATGTCTACATGATATTCTAATACCCTGTGTAATCCAATTTTTATGCGATGTTATAATTCTATTTAAATATCAGTGCTATTTAAATATCATATTTTTTTTCACGAATATTGTATTGACATTTTTTTTAATAAAATACAAAAATGCACTATTTGCTTCATTGACTGAATTAGAACTGTATACAGGTAACCAACCAATTCCTTCAACTTCTCTTTTGAAAGACAATAGTTTATTATTTGGGAAAGTTCTTTTATAAATAAATTTTTGTTCAGTCCGTAAATCATTCTGCCCTCCAGCTATTAAGTTTATATTAATTATCTGTGCATAGTGATTAGGAATAGACGTATTTTGAACACAACTTGAAAAATCATTCATGTGATTGTAAAATATATTGTCCAGGAGTGTGGCCGACATCGCAAGGACACGAGTCCCATCCGATATGCATGGATGAAGATTGTAATGGATAATTTGACTATCATTAAAATTGATATTAAAGTCTCTCGCGAAAACAGTATTATATCTCAAAATAATTTTTATGAATAAATTCCTGTAGCTTCTCAATTATTTCTAAAAACATATCATATGATCCGAATCCCCTTCGATACAAACAGATAATAATAGTTTTTAATCATGCATCAGACACAGCTGATATTTCTACAATACCCTCTACACTCATATCTCGAACCGAACTGACTTCCTTAAAGCTCCAGTCACCACTTGCAAAAATACACACACCTTCATGTTTCATTTCACTTCTAGCATATACCGATACAAGTTTATATCCACTAATATTTACATAATGTACTTTTTCTTCTTGCATCCAATGTTCACTTAACAATAAAATTTGCGGTTTATTTGCCATATTATTCAGGAGGCATTCAATTTCAATAGTTTTATTTCGTAACGACTTTATATTCTGATGCATAATAATAATATATACTCTTCGTTCATTCGCTTCAGTCAGTCCCTTCGGCTCGACTTGCTATTTCGCTTCCTCAGCATATCGGATTTTAGATGATTCTATCTTCCGTAACCACAAGTAAGTTGGATATTTGATGTCATATACCACATGTTCGACATTTAGCTTTAAGATGTATTTGCTATTGCCCATTATACAATTTATACATAGCACCTTATTACGTTCACAATCCTTAGTAGAATGATCACGCTGGCCTCATTTTTCACATGTTTTCTGATTTTTACACTCCTTTGAAATATGGTTATATTGGTTACAATTATAACATCGCATCAAACTTATATACTCAAAACATCGACATGATCTGCATGGCAAAAATAATCGCCCATTTTCTTCATTTTTAATACGTTCAAACGTCAAGGCGTCACATTCAATAATGGCAAACTATGTTTTCACCATTTTGTTTGTAACAAACAGTTTTATTTGACTCTCCGGTGCTATGATTGGTATATTCTGTTGCAATAATTTCTGGGCCAAAACTCCCTCGACATATTCTTCATCCATCCCAACAATGTTTATTTTAGGATTTTTTCTATGTGAGACCTTCGTTACAAACCATTTGCAGATTTTAGGTTCCAGATTAGATTTAGATTTTAGGCATATTTTAAGCAGATTTTAGGTTCCAGGCATAGTTTTCTTTTATTTTGCTACTGCCTAAATTGATATCTTATAACCTAAATCTATAGACATCGAGGTTTGTTAGGTTAGGAGTGTTTGTTAGGTTTTGTTAGTAGGATTATTACTTATTTGTATTTGTAAAATATTATGCTGTTGTTACTACATATACAATAAGTATAGAACAGTACCCAAACAATAAATACAAGTACAATATGTACTTAATTTAAAGCATTAAATTACAACGATTTAAACCAACATGTTTTGAATATTATTTCTATAGGTATTGAGGCTATATGGGGCAATGTTATATGGCAAGTACCACGCTACTATTTCGCTTTGGCGCCATTTTTTTTTTCGTAACATATAAGACAGTTTGTGTTTGGTTGTTGTGTACTTTAGACGTGCAAGTTTTTTTACTGATGAATACACGCCAAAGAACGCGGTGAAACTGTTGTAATTTCTATTAAAAAATTAATTAAATTGTTGCAACTCAACGTGAATTTAGGTGAAAATATTCTAATCAGTCGGTGCCTCATAAAACCACTGGGTAGCATTGATTAATTAATGGGTATTGATTAATTAATGGGTATTGATTAATTAATGGGTATTGATTAATTAATGGGTATTGATTAATTAATGGTAATTGATTAACTTAATGGGTAGCATTGAAAATATTGTACGTGTGGGATAAAATGTGGGGTAAAGTGTGGAGGAGTCTCCAGAAACGTGAATTCTATGACGTGGTACATAATTGGAAATTTCTCCATGCACTTTACGCGGATTTTGAGAAGTGACTTGCATATGTTTTCCTATAGGATTCAAATTGTTTAAGACCTGTAGAATAATCTAATGTTATCATATAACATGTCCATATCAAATTGATAATTTTCATGCACAATAAATCCGACGACTTCGTATATTTTATTTGTGATTTTTGAACGAAAAGTTTTACATACATAAACCCCAAACCATAGAGCAGCTCAAGGACGACATTCGAGATGAAGTCGGTATATTAAAACACAATATGTTGACAGAAGATATGGAAAATGTGTTAAAAAGGGCACAACGTTGCAGAGATGCTAATGGCTCACACAGTGGCGTAACTATACCATCTGATACCCGTGGCAAATTCATTGGATGGGGCGCTCCCAGTAAAAATCGTCACGATGTAATTTAATTTTAATAAATCACTTAAGTAGTTACCCAACAATATTAGTAATATTGTGTACATTTTAGTTATATATGTAATAAATTTTATTTTCAAAAGTATAGGTATTACATAATTTTAATGAAACAACAATTTAATATTAACAAGATATTTATTAATAAAATTCTTTTCTCCGAGCTTTCTGTTCCGCAAAAGTATCCATAACATCATCAAAGTTTAAAGATCGGGCCATAGAATTTTCAATAGACAGAATAGCCAGAATATAATAGAGTTTCTTAAATAGGTTTTCATTAATTTTAGTTTCGAAAATGATCTTTCAGCACTAGCTATAGTCACAGGAATTGTAACAAACAACATTAATGCAGTACATATTTCAGGAAAGCTACACGATATAAAATGATTCTTTATTATTAAGAAATCAGCAAGTTCTCTAATACATGAAGACTTTGTTATTTCGTCTCTGAATGTGGACTGAAAACTGAGAATTTCCCTGGCAGATGATCAAATATGTCTTTATATATATATATATATATATATATATATATATATATATATATATATATATATATATATATATATATATATATATATATATATATATATATATATATATATATTCTAGAACTTTTTTTAATAGTTCAGTGTCATTTAAATTTTCCAAAGTAGCAGGTTGCAAAACACTGAAATTGGAAACAATTTCATTCATTCGAAGGAAACGCGATTTCATATATAATAAAATTGTAGTTCTCGATCTTCTTCTTGGGTGAAATAGCTTCATATCATTCATCTGATTTGCAATTTAACAAAATTGACTTCAACAAACCGAACTTTTAAAGCAAAAATAGCATCATAACGTCCTGCCCATCTAGTAGGGTTCAATGTTTTTAATGTTATCGAAGTTGAAGACTCTTCTTTATCAAATTTTCCATCTTTTGATACTACGCCAAAAAAAAAATATAAATTTGTTGAACTATTTCAAAAAAATATTGCATATCAATAACTTCTCTTACTACATCATTAAGTACCAGATTTAAGTTATGAGCAGCACAGTGAACATATACCGGATTTAGCTCGATATCTTTTACGAGATTTTGAACTTCACCATAAGTGCCTTTCATTGTGTTAGTACCATAATATCCTTGTCGACTCATGGCATTTATTTAGAGGTAGATTTTTGTCATTTATGGATTTAAAAATTAGGTTGGACATTGCTAAGACAGTTTGGTCCTTAACTTTATGAAATCCTAAAAATGACTCTTTAATAACGAGCGCCTTTTGGGATTCCATTTTTGTCTTTTCTCTGTGACCACAAAAGGCTAAATTATACGTTGAAAGTATCAGAGTAACATCAAGGAGTCTGGAGAGTACTTGGCGCCAAAAAGATTTTCCTTTCTTGATCTTCATCTAGTGTTCGCATGGATGTGTTCTAAAATTGATGGACCTTTTTTTCTTATGAGCCGGTCGCGTTGTTGCGGATGGTAAGAGCAGCGCCTGCCGCTGCTGTGCCGAAACCGCACTGGAGCGGTAGTTGGTTCGATTCCAGCGCTCGGATGATTGTTTTTCTTTCTTCTGTCTGTTTACTTCCTAAATGTTTGTGATTGTTTCTAGGCAAGAGTGTAAAATTCGACAACGAATTACCCCTCAGTCACGCCAGTTAAAGGCTGGGTAAGGCCGGATGCCTTCTGAGAAGTGTTCTACGTTGGTCACTCGCCAATCGGTAGGCCTCCTGATAGACTTATGAGTAGGTACATAACCAAGGGTTTATAACTCGAGGGGGGTGCTGGCCTGAGTTTGTCGGAAGCTGATGGCCGTGGTTCGGAACCCACGTTAAGCTGTAGGTCCAGTCGCTAAATAGCCTAGTTGCTGATGCGCCTCTAACCCTAACACTTTTCTTTTTACTTTTCTTATGAATGTATTTAAATCTCAATAATTTATTTGAATTTGTATATGGTCTTTAGTTATGTCTAACTTTAATTGATTATAAGTACTTATATAAAATATATAATTTTTACTAAATTTTGTTAAAAATGTTATGTTTCTTCTGAGCTCGTTGCCTATCTGACCGGGGGCCCCCATCGGGTCGGGGGGCGGTGGTATTTTGCCAGCCCTGCCACCCTATAGTTACGCTACTGGGCTCACATTGGATTAACATAATTTTCGAAAATTAATTAACGCGAAATACACATCATCACAAAATCTCTCTTGTCCTATTGACGATCTGAGCAGGCAAAATATTATTATGAATTAAGCGAATTTAATTCTACAAGGTTCTTATTTACCTGATCGAGCCCCGTGTAAGTTTTTCGTTCGCTGACATTAAATATTCCATGATATTCTTAAAAATGTATGAAATAAGTGAAATGAAAGATTAATTTGCTGAGGATTTTGAAAATCTAATGATACCTAATCATGTTTAAGTCTATATTACTTGGTTTCCAGGAAATATGATTCAAAAATAATTGCATTACAAGACTGCCTTGAAATATTACTTAAATTTTTAAAGTGAGGTATTAATCCCCCGGTTTGTACTTTCTGCAAATTATCATTTTTCCTTTTACGAGGAAAAGCGACTGCACAAAACGGACGACGACTATGCGGTAAGCTAAATCCTGGTCGATTTTATGGCCAGTAAAAACGCAAGATGGGAAATGGGGCGGTCCTCCGAGGGCGGCTGTACATGACGGTACATCGGCTCTCAGTTCACAGCCCTGTCGATAAATTAGGAAATCATATCGCGACGTCCAGCACCGGCGTTATCTGGAGGCTTATAATATCACATCGGCCGGAGTACATGTAATCAATGGGATATTTTTAATTTTATTAATAACTGATTATCTACATTATGCACATAAAAATTGTTCAGCGCCTATTTACATATTCTTAGTTGGTATATTATTGTTCTTTGTATAAAATATTTTCCTCTAATTTCTGAAAGCATAAATAAATAGCATTAAATATATGTGTATTATTGCAAAAGTATCTGCAAATGTTTTGCATGGTGAATTGACACAGTGTATGGAACACGGTAGTCTATCAGTGACATTTACATTTCAGTGTCGCCGTTATTACGTTTCAAACTTCCGACTCTCTTATTGGAATACTATGTATGTGTCTTTAATAGGCCTTTTAGAAATATTTTCACTAGGTTCTAAATATTATATTTAATATTAAATCTTTCATACGTTATTGTTTCCTAAGGGTAATATTGTAACATCTGTAGAATATGAAATGCGTCTGTAAATATTGTTATGAGGTCAATCCCAATAAGTTCCAGAAATCCATTAAACTCGTAGAAGATAGCGTAGTGAAATGTTTTTTGACTCTCTTGGTCACTGAGTGGTATTTTGCGAATTGCTTATTGCGAACTTCTTTCAAATAGCCTATTATAAAAATATGTTACTATATGATATATATGATATACATTGATTTTTATTTCCTTAACTATATTCGGGAAGTAATAGGGAATAATAATTTATAAATCGTATTATCAGGCGCCATATTTTATAAATCGGTTGGTGTTTGTGTATGCCGATGTTATGACATAATTTCCCGTTCAGCGGACGCATCTAAGGAATCGATCCTGTCCTTTTCCGAAACTGCAAAGGCTATAGGTGCAACATCCATGAAAATAAAATCAACTTAATGGTGCCTTTAACAAGACAACGTACCCTCAACAAGACAACGCCATCGAAATATGCGCCAAAACTTCTCAGTAAACGACTAATACGAAGTATACGAGCTCTATGTGCCTCTCAGCTTTGAAGTGCGAGACGTTACGTCCAGCATCAAACTCAGATAGATTAGATTGACGGGGCATGTCATCAGAATGGATGTTAACAGAATACCTGTCTAAGAATACTGTCTAGGAAGTCAGACGGCTATAGAACGCCGAGAAACCCAAAGCTCATATGGTAGGGAGGACACTGCCAAGTGCAACAAAGATCGGCTTACCAAAATAAAGAAGTTATTAACAGTTACAAAATTTGAAAACAGACCTGACTTTTTGATATTCTCGGCCACTGCATTGTAGAACTCGCAAAGAGAAGTCAATTTAGCAACAATCATTTATATACAATTTGCAAAATAACAAAAACAAAAATGTTACATGTTACAATAATTGTTCAAAATTGTCACCATTTATTCGGTTAGCATAAAATCTTGCTCGGCGTACTGATGCGTCACTATATGAGTTAAAAATAAAATCCCGGTGTCCAGGAATAACATCACAAGCATTTTCGATGCGCTGTTATAGTTCTTCCACGGTATTTACTTCTCCATTGTGATAAACTAACTTTTATAAATAGTTCCACAGAAAAAAATCGCAGGGCTGTAAATCCGGGGAGCATACAGGCCAAGAAATGGGTCCATTGCGCCCTATCCATCTGTTAGGAAATTTATTATTTAAATGTTCGTGAACTTCTCGTCTAAAATGTAGCGGAGCTCCATCATGTAGAAACCATATATTTTGTCTAACATTTAAAGGAATATCTTGTAATAATTGTGGCAGATTGTTTTGAAGAAAGTCTAAATAATTTTCACCTGTCAGTCGATCGGGAAGAAAGAAAGGCCCAATAAGCATGCCATTTACTACGCCAGCCGAAATATTTACATCAGTGCTGAAAATAGGCTTTTTTCACTGCATGCGGATTTTCTACTGCCCAAACATGGTTGCGGTAAAAATTATTTTCACCATTTCTTGTAAATGTGACCTCATCGGTAGTTGGTAAAATTTTCATTTCTGTTGTACTGATGTAAAAGCCACTGACAAATTCAACTCTTCTAGGATAATCTTCGGTGTGTAACGCTTGTACCCGTTGATAATGGTAGGGATT
The DNA here is from genome assembly GCA_031761425.1 of Cosmopolites sordidus. NCBI lineage: Eukaryota > Metazoa > Arthropoda > Insecta > Coleoptera > Curculionidae > Cosmopolites > Cosmopolites sordidus. The sequence goes on from JARFXV010000986.1 coordinate 551,041, forward strand.
AGTGTTCTTTTCATATAGTCTTCCACACTTTGTGACTGGTTGGATCACGTAAAGCATTCTGACTCATTTTCGAGTGTTCTTTCTGATCCTCCACACCTCTCTCATCCTTTCTCCGTAGATTCTCTTTCTTTCCTTCGTCCACTTTGTTCCCGATCTCCTCGAAACTTCGCTCTCTGATGCAACGGTCCACATATGCATTTTGTTTCTGTACGTTCTTCTATCCTCAATCTCTGTCGGACTCATTTGTGTCTTTTCCAGATCAGCTCTGACTTGTGTGATCCATGGTACTGTTGACTTGTATCCTCCTTGTATGTATGTAATTAAGAATTGTGTTGGTGAGTCTTGTCCGTGGGAGTCTACTGATATGTCCATATAATTTCAACCTTCTTTTTCTTATGTCCGCAGCTGCGTTGGACATTCTCTCTGTGGTCTTTCGAGAATGTAGTCTGTATCCTTCTTCTGTCAGTTTTGGACCGATAATTTTCCTCATAATTTTGCGTTTTTCTTTTGTATGTTTTCTATGGCGCTTTTTGTATGAAGTGTAAGTGTCTCACTTGCGTATAGTACTTCTGGTTTGATTACTCTGATGTAGTGTCTTATTTTTGCATGTGTGGATAGGCATTTCTTATTGTAGATATTGTGTGTCTTGCCGTATGCCCTTTTCATCTTGGATTTGGTATTTGAAGTGAGTGACACTATTTATTTTGCCGTATTTGGTGTTCAAATTTGGAACATCTAATTTTGAGCAGAATAATTCGGTTTTTTGAAAAGAGATTTGTAGGCCAACTTTCTCTGCACATTCTTTGAGGACTTCGATCTGTTTGGTTGCTCTTTTTTCATTGTCTGCGAGTATGGCTAGGTCGTCTGCGAAAGCCAGGCATGATATTTCTATGTTGTTTTTGGATCGCCCGAGTCGTATTGGTTTCCAGTGTCCTTGATTTTTTAGTTCTTTTTCCCATTCCCTTATGACTTTGTCCAGGACCAGGCTGAAGAGGAGTGGGGATAACCCATCTCCTTGGCGTACTCCAGTTTTAATCAGGAAGGGTTCGGAAATTTCTCCCATAAATTTCACTTTAGAGGTTGTGTCAGTCAGTGTCTGCTTGATCAATCGTGGTGTTTTGGGATCGAGTCCTTGTTTTTCTAGGATGTTGAATAAAGATTTTTCGGTCGATGCAGTCGTATGCTTTCTTGAAGTCATCGAACGTGCAGATGATTGGGACGTTTCTGATAGCTTTGTATATCAGTATTGTTTTTAAGTTAAATATTTGCTCAGTGTATGAGCCACCAGGGCGAAAGCCTGCCTGGTACTCGCGAATTTTGTATTCTATTTGTTTTTGTGTTCCCTGGAGAAGGCATGCTTAGAGGATTTTGTAAATGACTTGTAGTAAGGAGATCCCTCTGTAGTCGTTCACATCTATTCTGTCTCCGTTCTTGTGCAGCGGGTGGATAAGAGCACATTTCCAATCGTCTGGTAATTTTTCTGTTTGCCAAATGTTGGTGATAATTTGCGTAAGTTCTTGCAGTGAATTTGGTCCGAAGTTTTTCAACAGTTCCGCGGTGATACCATCTTCACCGGATGACCTGTTATTTTTTAGTTTGCGTATGTGCCTGTGGATTTCTTCCTGTGTTGGTGGTGGTGATTCTGAGTGGGTATGGATACAATTTTCCTTGGGGAATCTTGTGTAGCGTTCAGGGTAATTGAGGAGATCAGAGAAATAGTGTGCCAGCTCCTGGCAATTCTTCTGATTCGTTAGCGCTAATCCCCCTTTCCGCTTTCTGAAGCAAAGATTTTGTGGTGTGTATCCACGGATTTCTCTTGTAAAAGTCCTATAATAATCTCTCGTGTTATAATTGCGGAAATTCTGCTCTATAAAGTCTAGTTGTTCCTTCATGTATTTTCTCTTAGTTTGCCTGATAACCTTTGCGGTCTGTTTTCTAGTCACTTCAAAAAGCTGTTGACTTTCTGGAGATTTTTTAGTGTTGTACTCTTGAAATGCTCGTTTGCGTCGCTGCAATGCACTTTCGCATTCCGAGTCCCACCAAGGGTGTTTGTGTTCTTTTTCAATGGGATCAGTTGGTGGTGGTGATTCTGAGTGGGTATGGATACAATTTTCCTTGGGGAATCTTGTGTAGCGTTCAGGGTAATTGAGGAGATCAGAGAAATAGTGTGCCAGCTCCTGGCAATTCTTCTGATTCGTTAGCGCTAATCCCCCTTTCCGCTTGCTGAAGCAAATATTTTGTGGTGTGTATCCACGGATTTCTTTTGCAAAAGTCCTATAAAAGTCTCTCATGTTATAATTGCGGAAATTCTCCTCTATAGAGTCTAGTTGTCCCTTCATATACTTCTTCTTAGTTTGTCTGATAACATTTGTGGTCTGTTTTCTAGTCACGTCAAAAAGCTGTTGACTTTCTAGAGATTTTTTTAGGGCTGTAATCCTGAAATGCTCGTTTGCGTCGCTGCAATGCACTTTCGCATTCCGAGTCCCACCACGGGTGTTTTGTATTCTTTTTTAATGGGATCGGTGCCTGTGCTTTTTGTGTAATTTTTTTGTGGAATTTTTTCCATGTATCTGCTTGTTCCTTTTTCTTTTCTTTTTCCATTCCTCTGTTATGTTGGATTCTTTGATCTTTTTTGTGCGAATTTCTATAGATGTGCTTTCTTGTGATGAATTTTCATTGGGGTGAACTGGACTTTGATTCGTGTTAGGTAGTGGTCTGAGTCAATGTTCGCGCTTGTACCTCTTGGATCTCTCTTTGTTGTGGGTATGAGATCGCAACGTGGTCTATCTGGAATTCTCCAATCTGTTGAATAGGCGATCTCTATGTCTTCTGTTTTCGTGGTAATTATCTTAGGGATGTTGCCATGATCTTAAGGTTATTCTGTAGGCATAGTTCAATGAGTCTTGTGCCGTTCTTATTGGTAAATTTGTGACCGGTGAATTTGCCTATACCTATATATATATATATATATATATATATATATATATATATATATATATATATATATATATATATATATATATATATATATATATATATATAATATAATAAATATAAATATATATATTTATATATTTTTTCAATATATAAGTAAGAAGATAAGTCTAGGATATTTTACATGAAATGTGTCTAGAATTTCCTGAGGAATCCAAAAATTAAATAATATACAGAGTATTGTATTTAAAATAAGAAAGTTGGTATTGGCCACTGTCACATGACACACCCTGTATAAAAAAAAATTGTTGACAAAAATACGCATCTAAAAATACCAATCGACGTGTTCGAGCGTTTTTTCGAACACGCCCCCATTTATTTATTAACGAATGTATTTCATTTGGCTGGGACACACGGTATATATATATATATATATATATATATATATATATATATATATATATATATATATATATATATATATATATATTATCAATCATAATTTTCTCTTAGAATTTTGTTGTTGATGTTTAACGGTGGTATTCTGTTTCTGGTTATTTCCTTATAAATAGATATTCCCTTACACAATACAGCTTACAGCTTACAGCAATCTGCAAGTAAACTGGGGTTCCATTTACCTTGATATCGCTTTTCTGTTACATAAATGTCTTGGTAGAAGTAATGTTTTACGTTAGTATTTGTTCAAATCCTGCAATAAATTTCCTAGGTACTGTTCCTAACCCTCCGATAATCAGCTCCACTGCATAGGGATATCAAATGGTTAGCAATAAACTTATTCAGTCTGCCGGTTTTATTCCCTTATGTATATCAGGTGTGGCAGTTAATAATATTTACTTTTTTGTTAAAAAAAATTCCCATCTCTGTGTTTGTGAATGCCCTCTCAAACAACCATATGTACATCTTTTAAGGTGGTCTAGTTATCAAGGCATTTTTCGACATTTCCGTAATTGTGGTAGTCGAAAGGGGCCAAGTCAAGAGAGTACGATAGGTGAGTCTCTGAAGGCTTTCGCTGGGTGTGATGGGGCGTTGTCATGTTGCAAAATCACTTTTCCGTGTCTTGAAGTCCATTCTGGCCGCTTTCTGGTTAATGTATGGTTCAAATTGATCATTTGTTAATGATAGTGAATGGTATTAAGTGTTTCACCTGGTTTTAGAAACTCGTGATACACGACAGTCTTCTAATCCCACCAAATGCACAGTATTATGTTCTTTCCAAAGCGATTCGGTCTTCTCTACCTTTTGGGTTTTCATAATATATACATTTTTTGTCTCGTCACAATTATTTATTTCATAGCGAGAAAGAGAAAACTTCGCTTATTGATTTTCGTTTTTCCATCTGTCTATCGTTCAGCTGATACCCATGTTTCTGCCTTTTGGATCTTTCCCATGGCATGCAGACGATCACAAATGGTTCGGCGACCAATATTTAACCTCTCTGCCATTTGTTGTTTGCATATCGTCTTCTTCCATCAATGCTTGTAATTCGGCATATTCAATTTTGTTTGGTTGACCTGGGCGTTGTTTGCCTTTCAAGTCGAAATCATCACTTTTGAATCGTTTAAACCATTGTCCATAAACGTCTTGCATTAGGACATTGTTACCGTAAGTTTCCATAAGTATACGACTGTTTTCACTTGCGTTTTTCTTTTGATTGAATAAAGAAAAGCAGTACTTGCCCGAAATGTTTTTTATTTGGCTTGAAATTCGACATTTTTACAACACAAAAAATATGATGCTAATTCGATATCGTTTAAACATCAATGGCGTTTTGAAAGGTCATAGCAACAAAATGATATAAGGGATTAGACTGTGAACCAAATCTTGTTTTCAGTGCCATCTTTTAAAAAATATCAATTATTAACCACCACACCTGGTATGTTTATTGTCTCGTTGAAAATGTATTCCAAAAACTTGCCAAAAATATTAACCATTTCGTGGCATGATTTTTATCTAAACTGTGGGGCCACCATTTCACATTGGAATCAATCTGATGAAAATATTTATTTGCTTAAAAAATTACCCTCTTTTGTGCTCCCAGAGACAGATAACGAATTAGGTTGAAATAGTATAGCCATGATCATCTCCAGGATACCTATAGTATTAAAATAGCGTATATTATAATTTATGCGTTATACTTTGTTAAATATATCGCTTGTAGTTGCATATGCTTTATAAAATAGTAATGACATTCAGGTGAATATAATACCTACTAAACATAGTAGGCGCGGCGTATCAAGATTCCCCAACAACCAGACTAGTGTCCCAGTGGAACGAGAATGATTTTGAGAGAGGGTGTTTTATGCAGACAATAAAAAGTAAGCACCATTCTAGGGTTTAATCAAAACATAACCTATATATCTGAATGATCTTTTAGCTGTAAATGATACTTTCATTAAGATCACAGACATATAGGAATAGTGTTCCTCTTGTTGCGGATATAAATTTTGTTGATTTTTTAGTGTGGCGCGAACTTCTGATTGAGGTCGCTGTCAAACGAACTGTGAGTTTGCTCACCTATGGTGTCAAAATTATCCTGTATAGTCCGGCAAATCATCATGGAACGTTTTACATTAGAGCAACGCTTGCAAATTGCCGAAATTTATTATCAAAATCAGTGTTCTGTGCATCAAACTTATAGAGCACTTCGTGAATAGGATATGGTGCATAAAATCTTTCAACCGAGCGATGTATTCGCCGAATTATCGATAAATTCCGAACACATTTTACGCTGTTCGATATTGAAACAAAAACAAGACAAAAAACTGTGCGTCGCGAAGAAAATATCGCCGCTGTTGCTGGCAGTGTTGATGAAGATCTAAATTTGTCAATTCGTTGCCGTTCATAGGAAGTTCAACGTTGTTATTCGCTATGTGGAAAATTTTGCGTAAATATGGTTAAGTGGTGAATGATTCCATAAGAATTTAACCGCAACATTTTGTTCAGCATCGAAGCTCATTTTTGGCTAAATGGTTATGTTAATAAACAAAATTGCCGCATTTGGAGTGAAAATAATCCACAAATGATCCAACAATTACCATTGTATTCATAATTGAACCGTATTTCTTTAAAAATCAAGCTGAAAAGCACATTACCGTTAATGGAGATTGTTACAGAGCAATGATCAATGATTATATAATTCCAAATTTGAATGGTATTGATGTGGAGGAGATGTAGTTCTAACAGGACGACTCCACATGTCATACAGCAAACGCAATAATCGATTTATTGAGGGAACAACAAGGTGAGAAAATTATTTTGAGGAACGGACCTATTATCTGGCCACCAAGGCCATGTGATTTAATGCCTTTAGATTTTTTGTGGGGTTATTTTAAATATTTGGTATATATTCCGATAAACCAGCAATTATTGAAGCCTTGAAAGCCAACATAACTCTGCTTGAAAAAGTGGTAGGAAATTGGATTGACAGAATGCGCTTTGTCAGAAGTAGTCGCAGCAGATTTCTTAAATAAAAGTTCTTAAATAAAAATATCTTAAAAGTGAAACTGGGGTCATTAATGAAAAGTGTTTAGACATGATTTCGAACTTCCAGCAGGCTTCGACAGTGGGTTTGAAAACAATTTTTGAATTTAATGTTACGAATGTTTTAAAATTTGTATGATCATTTCCAGTATTATATTGACCCACAAGGAGTTTAATTTGAATAAAAAATGAATGAAAACTATGAAAAAATAATGCCTGTTATTTCATTTCGGGCCAGTTATATTTTTTTTGCAGACACTGTGTAGTATCTCGAATAGATTTAATATAAGATCAGCTTGAACGAACAATGTGTCCATATTTTTATGTTCTGACTTCATAGTTCATATTCCAGACGTCTATATGACACTTTTCTGGCATAATTTTGAATTTTTGACTATAAACCGCAGACGATGATTGAACGGAGAACTTAAATCGATTTTATGAGCACTAAAAATGAAAAGTTGAATATGGGCTGGTGGTCCGATAATGGCAATATATGATAATACATAAACTTACAGTTCAATACCTCGTGGATCAATGTGGAACTTATACCGCAATCGATGGCATGACAATATCTGTCAGCGTTAAATATCTACAACTACAAACCTTCATATTTTGGTATTCTAGGTAATTTTAAGAATTATAATTGTCCATAAGGCTCTATCAATTGGGTTTTATTTGATTATTTGGTAGTTTGAAATTAGTGGGTACGTGTTTTGTATAATTCACCAATTCATTAATTTTTTAGTTCTCTATTTTTTTGCAATATTCTGTTAGGTAATTCTGCTAGTTATTTAATTGATTTATGACGTTATGTAGAGTTATTACTCTATATTTACATGGTCTCCAGTTTTCTTAAATAATGTTTTTTTCTGTCATTTTATGGATTTGATTTTCCATTCTCTTTTCCTATTTAATGTCCACTCTTTTATCTCTTCCACGTTACATCTATTTCTTACTTCTAATTCGATCTATTGTGTTTCCAGCAATTGTTTTTAATATTCCCATCTCCGTTTCCAACAGTCTGTATATATCAAGTGTGGTTTCTGATAGTATGTGTTGTTTGATTGTGGAGATGGACTCCTATTCTTGACGAGAAAGCATATATCGGTACCCTGATGAGCCTAACCACTAACAGACGAAACATGTGCCCTCCAATGTAAGAGATGGGTGGGGCTAACGAATGCTAATGAATGGTCATCAGTCAAATAATAATTGACTATTATTTAAAAAATAAACTACAAATAAACTAATGAACATTGTTAAAACAACTTTTTGAAAATTAAAAATCCCAGACAAAACAGAAGTGGCAACGTCGTATTGACCAATTGAGATGAACTACGCGACAAAGGGTATTGGCGACAAAAATTATGGTATGTGTATTTAAATTCGATTTTAAACCAAACTTGAATTCTGTAAGCGAATATCACGATATGCTTCTTATTCACGAAGATGCTGCAGCCAAACAAATTAAAACTGATTATAAATATACTAGGATATTTTCAACGTGTTCGGGAAAATACGTTGAAACAATACTAAGCTTATATAGACTCCAATGATGGACATTTTGAACATTTAATTTATTAAAATAATAAAGCTGACGTGGATCGTTTAAAACGTATTATGGTGTGAAAAATTAGTGCTAGTAATTTGAATTTTGACATTAAACGACATTAATGTGTAGTTTTTAATTTTTGTTTTGTAACAAAACAAACCAAATTTACGCTGAAACGTATGGCTACAAAAATATTCTACTTTATTTTCAAAAATTGCCTTAAGAGGACAATGAAAAAAAGACTATTTTTTTCTTAACAGTTGGTTTCAGCTTTGGCTTTGGCTTAGGCTTTGGCTTCGTCTTCGGTTTCGTCTGCATTCTGGAGACCCACTTTTCGATTATTCGCATATCGATTTCACACATATCGCATGGTTTATTTTCAATGATTCCCTGAATGTTTCACCTAAGGTCAGGAATTGTTCGGGGTTTATTTCTGTAAACGAGATATTTACCATAATCCACAAATTTAATTCAAAGATGTGAGGTCAAATGATCTTAATAGCCACTTGACGTTACCAAATCACACCAAGAAACTTTTTTTGCAATGCAGACAATCGACTTAGTTTGCCGAGATGTGTGACAAGTTGCATCGTCTTGTTGAAAGAAAATAGTGTTTATATCTACATTTATCAATTCAAGCCAAATACATTTTGTTAACACATTTCGATAGCATTCACCATTAACAGTTCCATCATCTTCTTCAAAACAAATAAGCTTCTATCACCCCTTCATCCAAAAACTGCCCCAAACAGTGACTTTCTGAGGATGAAAAGATAAATACTGAATCACTTTCTGAACTTTCTGAACTGTACATTAAGTTATTCGTTAGTGCTTATTCCGATCGGTCCTTCTTGTAATATGACATTCGTTTCTTCAATGTCACCGTATGGATTGATAATCCACTATGGTATTTCCATAGCCAAAACATCCACAAACCTAGTTTGAAAGTATGTGTGAAGAACATTTAAATGTTGAACGTAGGTTGCAACGTCATCATCCTGGCAGTTTGTCTGTGATAAATTGAGAAACTGGAAAAATTCGCGTCATTCATGTTTTAATAATAATAATAAAATAATAAATGTCTTTATTACTCAATGAAATGTTAAAGGATAGGGCGAAGTCTAGCTCACCGAGCCACTCAACCCGTATCCAAAAACCAATTACAATACATAATACTGACTTACATAATGTATATAAACATAAACTAATATTCTGTAGGCAAAAAATACAAATAATAACAATCTATATACGAAACTAAAACATAGAAACAAAACAAGTAATAAAAAATAACAAATAACAAGGAAAATAACTAAAAAGAGATAATCATAAAATAACATACAAGGCTCTATCTCTGCGCTGATAGCAGATATTCCTTAAATTTAAATCTGATGTGCTTTCTGCAGAACATTAAGTGACATCTCAAATCTCTACTTAGAGAGTTAAACAATTTAGCAACATTGTAGCTGAAAGAACGATGAAACATGGCTGTGTTATAACGTGGCACCACAAGAAGGGCACTGTGACGAAGGTAAGAATCATGAATAATTCGGCGAAAACCCAATCTACTCCTAAGGCAAAGTGGAGAGAACGTAATCATTAAACGTTCAATACTCGGCAGTAAACTATACCTAAATAAAGAGTCCATCCTTAACCACCCCAAATCAGCTATTTTACCCGAAACATGATCATACTTGCGCAAACCACATACAAAGCGGCAACAAAAACTTTGTATCTTCTGGAGACGGTAATGGGTTACGACATCCAAGCAAGGAAAATACACAGTGATACAGTAAAGTTATTTTCATATTACAAGACTTTCACATAGTGCCTTTTCATGTTAAAGGATAGTACATCTCTAGCAGAGTACAAAAGTTTTAGACTAGTATAACTTTGTCTTGTCAAATAAGTTATATGTTCACAAAAGCGTAACCTTTCGTCAACAACCAAACCTAAAATTTTTGCGCAGTTTGCAATCTGGATTTTTTGCTGATTAATGTACAGTTTTTTTTTGAAAACATAGAAACTGCCTTTTCTTATTTGAGCTAAAAATAACAGCTTTAAATTTGGTAGGGTTCAAATGTAGGCAATGATTTGCAGCGAATGCAGAAATGTTGCAAGGATCTTCATTAATTGTCTTAGCCGCACGCTCATAATCATCGCACACGAACTCCTTGTACAGCTGTGTGTCATCCGCAAAAAATGTGGATTTACTATTTACAATAACTGCATGTAAATTGAAGGTGTAAATTAAGAAAAGCAACGGACCCAATACGGATCCTTGAGGTACACCAGAACTTGTATTCAAGCTTGAAGATAACAGGTTATTTAAAAATGTCCTCTGAGTACGATTGCTCAAGTACATATGAAGAAAGTTAAGTGATGTTTCGTCAAAGCCAAGATATCCACATTTAGCAATCAATAGAGCATGATTAACTGTATCAAATGCCTTACTAAAATCCAACAAAACAAGAGCGGTCGCTTTTCCATCATCCATGGAACGACAAACATCGTCACATAGAGAAAGCAAGGAAGTTTCCGTACTGTAGCCCTTTCTAAAACCAAATTGAGTAGCAGGAAGTATATTAATATTAGTTAAATACTCATTAATTTGGTTATACACAGCCCTCTCCAGAATCTTAGACAAAGTCGGCAACAAGCTTATTGGCCGTAGATCGCCAGGCTCAGACGGATAAGAACTTTTAGGAAGAGGAACTACTGTTTTGTTTAATTAGTTTAATTCTTTCTTTTTATCAAATTTTGGCTGTCATCTTGTAACTGCAAGATGAGAGTTAAGCATCATTACCAGGTAAAGTTGACTCGTCCAGTTGTATAGAGAGAAAAAGCTTTCAACATCATAACTCATTTCATCAACATGTCTTTGAACTAGTTATTGCTCAAAGGTTTTTTTGTAATTACATAAATATGCAGGTTTGTGCAGAACAGTTCTTAAAACGTATTCAATGGGTGGTAAAATTAATTGTTCTTCTATAGTATGTGAAGATTTCAGATTCAGATTTTGCTATAAGTATGCGAGATACTGTAAGGTGCCTGCAAACCATCATCGTCTCTTTGTGATGTCAAAGCGAAAATACTATCCACCGTGGGTCTCTTCTGAAGTTGTTCTTGTTTTTTTTTAATCGCACAATGATAGAATGAAGCCAAACTTCCAATAATCGATACTCTACTGTCAATGTTTAGTCTACGGCCATGTTTAGTATTAGTTATCTGTGTAACGTATCAAAACGTATGTATATACATATGTATATATTATATATATATATATATATATATATATATATATATATATATATATATATATATATATATATATTATATATAATATATTATATATATAATATATTATATATATAATATATTATATTATATAATATATTATATATAATATATATAATAAATATATATATATTTACATATGTACAGAAATGGATTCAGTACAATGAACCATATCCAGGTTGTCCAACAAACCATAGAAAAGCACAATGAATACACCATGCCATTGTGCTTGGCTTTTTTTGACTATGAAAAGGCAAATGCCAAATGACGCAGGCCATAATGGATGCATTGCTTAACCAATGGATAGACAGAGCCTATGTGAACCTACTGAGATCAATGTATGAGGAAGCTACTGCTACAGTTCACATGGATGACTTTGAAGTTAAAATCAACGTAAAACGTGGTATACGGCAGGGTGACTCAATATCGCTTGTTCTTTTCTCAGCCTGCCTTGCATAGGTATTTTGTAATGTGGATTGGGAACAGCAGGGAATAAAAATCAATGGTGCATATCTAAGCCATCTTAGATTCGCGGATAATATCGTTCTCCTTTCGCAAGACCCAGATGAGCTACAAGAACCCATACGAGAGCTGCAAAGGGCGGGAGAACCATTTGGTTTAAAAATAAACCTAAAAAAGAGTCAGGTTATGTTTAACAAATTTGCTGTCAACAGAAGAATTTCTATTTTAGGAAATGATTTGGAGGTTGTGGACCACTATATATATTTTGGGCAAAGGATTTCAATGGACGGTGATACCGCCCGGGAGGTGGAATGGTGGCTTAACTGGCTGGCAGACATTTGGCCAGCTCAATATAGTATTTAAGAGCAAACTCCCACTTTGTCTAAAGAGAAAGGTTTTTAATCAGTGCGTGCTGCCTGTTTTGACATATGGAAGTGAAAAATGGACACTCACATCATAATCAGTTTAAAAGCTTCGGGTTGAACAGAGGGGAATGGAAAGGTGTATGCTTGGCATTACAAAGCGGGATAGAAATACCTGCATATGGATCAGAGAACAAACGAAGGTATGTGACATCATTGGGAAGGCGAAAGAATTGAAATGGAAGTGGGCAGGTCATATAGCAAGATGATGCGACGACAGATGGACCACAGCAATTCTGGAATTGATACCGCTTGATCATAAACGCCCACGAAGAAGGCCGAAAACACGATGGATGGATGACATCATCAAGTATATTGGACCCGAATGGCAGAGGAAGCTCCGGGGGCATGCTGGGGAGGCCTTCATCCGGCAGTGGATATATATATATATATATATATATATATATATATATATATATATATATATATATATATATATATATATATATGTTATGTTATATATAGAGAAGTATATAATACCGATTGCTAAAACTTTGAAAAAAAAACTATTAGGGAATACTCAGGTAATTGTGATTGACTAGAATATTGAGCTACTATTACCTCAAGTCATGATCGGCCTCTCTTTACAATCGGAACAACTACAAAAAGATAATTTTATGAAAAAATAATTTACTTAATCTTCTCCGGCACTCCCAAATAGGATGACATTGATTCACTTTAACTTGTATGTACCAACTACTTATTTATATTTTTAAAAATATTTGATTAACACTTTTCTTTTCAAAACTCCGAAAATAAATGAACAATGTCTTTCTCTGATATTTGCATTTATTATTGACGGATTAAACAAGTCCGTGCAAGTACAATTAGTACAAGTCTGATGTAGTGTGTACCGTTCTGTTTCTGCCTTGGCACTCTTGGTTGGTTGCCGATCACTTTGAATTAGCACCAATATTTCATATCAGGTTCGTTTAGTCGTCTAGTGCATCGCTAAAATTCAAATTGTTTTTACGAAACTTTTTGAGACATTATTGCACGTAGCGTCGTCGACGGCACCCTCACCATACACAGCACATCTTGCCGTTTAGAAAAAAAATATAGTTTGTCGAAAAGTACTGAAATTCCTGTCACAACATTAAAACTTTACTTGTTGGAGTAGTTAAGTCTTTGGTTTAGTGATGCAATGCCATTAAATACCAAACATTATCATGGCATCACCAACTTTTGCATTAACTCAATACTATTAAATTATATATATATATATATATATATATATATATATATATATATATATATATATATATATATATATATATATATATATATAGCAAAGCAGGATTTGCTGCCCTTTAATCATATTTCTAATAATCCAAATATTTATTTTTTAAAACATACTTTTATTAACTCGTGTCATTAAAGTGATTAGCAAACGAATTATTTTAATTCCTCGTCTAAAATTGCCTTTTATAATGAAGTGAAAAGACAGTATAAGCGTAGCAGAATGAAGAATTATCTAGAAGGTAGAGAAATATTATAGTAGCGACTATATGTCCAGAAGAATATGTATTGGCATGGAAATAAACATATTTAATTTTTAGTTTTGCTACAGAGAACTGATGCTATTACGATAACCATTACTCTTCAACAAATAGGAGACCTACATTAACGGCGATGTCGTTTTCAATCTTATTTCTTTCAGGAAAACGTTTCATGATTCGATGACCAAGCCATGTTGCATGAAATTAGCATTTAACCTAATGGAACTTCGAGCTGATAGTTCAGTTAATGTTTCTTATATCTTAATGTCACTAAAATGAGACAAACAGTTTATTTTCTGAGTGTGAGATGTTCGAATTTTTATTGGAAACAAAATGAGAAAAGAAACAGTTTAAAAGCTCCGAACCCTTTTATAGCACGTTTTCTGCTATATTCTAGATTTTTAGTTTGGATTAAAAAGTATAACGATAGAGAGGAAACGACAGTTAAGCAGTGAATTAAATGCAAATTGAGTTTATGGCCAGTAAAAATGCAAGATAGTATTTTGGAGTGGTTCTCCGAAATGACTGTGTATATAGAATGGTATATTAGTTTCTAATGACTCTCTCTCTTATTTTTTTCTTTAAAAACATGTTTAATTTGAGGGACAGGTAAAAAAAATGGTTTATTCAAAATATGCCCTATCTCTAGCTGCACATTTTTTCCATCTTTTTGGCAATTTGTGGATGCACTCCCTGAAAAACCGTACATCTTCTGAACTGGTCAAGTCATTAAGCCATTTTTCAGCCTATCCGTAATTGTTGAAGTGTTTTATGGAAAGTGCGTAAGACATCGATGAAAACAAGTGGTGGTCGGAAGGGGTCAAGTCTGGTGCGTACGGCAAGTGCAGAAAGTGTCTCTGACCGCTTTCGCTCTAGGTGATGGGGCATTGATGTGTTGCAGAATGACTTTTTTGTGTCTTGTAGCCCATTCTGGTCGCTTTTAGATTCATGCATGGTTCAAATTGACCATTTGTTGATGGTAGCGAATGGTGTTAACTGTTTCACCTGTTTCCAGAAACTCATGGTACACGACACCCTTCTGATCTTACCAAATGCACAGCATTGTCTTCTTTCCAAAGCGATTCGGTCTTATAGTCCATGTTGATTTGGTTTAATCAATGATATTCTGCATTTCAGGTTTTCGAAAATTATCCATTTTTCGTCTCCAGTCACGACCCAATGCAAAAAAGTATTTCTTTCATGGCGAGAAAGCTTTTCAGCTGATTCGGTCTTCTTCCATCTGTTGTCGCATCACCTCGCTATATGGCCTGCCCTCTTCCATTTCAATTCCTTCACCCTTCCAATGATGTCACAAACCCTCGTTTGTTCTCTGATCCATATGCAGGTCTTTCTGTTGTCACGCTTTGTAATGCTAAGCATACACCTTTCCATTCCCCTCTGTGCTACCTGAAGCTTTTGAACTGATTGCGATGTGAGTGTCCATGTTTCACTTCCGTATGTCAAAACAGGCAGCACGCACTGATTAAAGATCTTTCTCTTCAGACAAAGTGGGAGTCAAAGTGCACTTAAAAACTATATTGAGTCTGCGAAATGCCTGCCAGCCACACTTAACACGCCGTTCCACTTCCCGGCCAGTATCACCCTCCATTGAAATCCTTTGCCCAAGATATATGTAGTGGTCCACAACTTCCAAATCGCTTCCTATAATAGAAATTCTTCTGTTGACAGCAAATTTGTTGAACATAACCTGACTCTTTTTTAGGTTTATTTTCAAACCAAATGGTTCTCCTGCCCATTGCAGTTCTTGTATGTGTTTTTGTAGCTCATCTGGGTCTTGTGAGAGGAGAACAATATCATCTTTGAATCTAAGATGGCTTAGATATGCACCATTGATTTTTATTTCCTCCTGTTCCCAATCCAGATAACGGAATACCTCTTCCAGGCAGGCTGAGAAAAGAACAGGCGATATTGAGTCACCTTGCCGTACACCCCGTTCTAAGTTTTTGACTTCAAGGTCATCTATGTGCACTTTAGCTGTAGCTTCCTGATACATGGATCGTAGTAGGTTCACATAGGCTCTGTCTATCCCTTGATTAAACAATTCATCTATTATGGCTTGCGTTGTTATTGAATAAAATGTATTTTTATAGTCAATAAAAGTCACGCACAGTGGCATGGTGTATTCATTATGCCTTTCTATGGCCTGTTGGTCAACATGGATATGATCCATTGTATTGAATCCGCTTCTGAATCCTGCCTGCTCTCTTGGTTGTACGTCATTCAGTATTCTTAATATTCTTTTGGATATTATCTTGGTGAAAACTTTGTACATTACTGATAGGAGGCTTATTTGTCGGTAATTTTTTAAAATCTTCCTGTGCTCCCTTCTTATGAAGAAGAATCACTTCAGGCTTTTTTCAGTTCGGAACGAGACTCTGAGGTGATCGGACGTGTTTGTCTGGTCACCATGGGGACAGATAGCAGTGTCCGTTGGTAGTCTCGGTCGCCGACGTACAGATCTGGCCAAGGGAGCGGACAACCCCGAAGTGTCGTCTCCGCCAGTCGGCACTTCAAACCTAACCCAGAGAATAAGTCTTAGCCCCGAAGTTGGTGAAGAACGAAGCACCGGGACCGGCAGCAACACCAAATCCTTCTTGCCCGGACTCGCTAACAAGGAATAAACAGTGTAAAACTGTAAGCAGAGGATGGACTCTGTGATGGTCGGACGTGATGTAGGCGCGCTGGCCATCGTGGGGGCAGACGTCCAGGGCTGTTGACCGTTCCAGCAGCGGGAGTCCGAACTGGATTAGGGAGCGGGCACCCCCGAGGTTCGTCACGCAGACGCGCGGCGACCTCAAACCTAACCAAGAGAATAAGCCTTAGCCCCGAAGACGGTGAAGGTGTAACGCACTGGGACCGACAACAACATCCAGTCCGTCCATTCTGTGCTACCAACAACATCGAAATAAAACCACTAACACCGGTATAACGTCAAGAAAACAAAAAAGAGAACATCAAGAAAACAAAAAAGAGAACATCAAGAAAACAAAAAAGAGAATAACAAAACAAAATAGAACAGAATAACATCAAGAAAACAAAAAAGAGAACATCAAGAAAACAAAAAGAGAATAATAAAACAAAATAGAACAGAATAACATCAAGAAAACAAAAAAAAGAATAGGCCAAAACACCACAGTCACGAAGAAGAACCGAACAGTACATCAGTTCATTCAAAAATCCAGCGTCAACGACCAGCGTACCAACCAATCGATCTACGAATAAACTTCCACTGGACTCGACCCTCGCGGGTCGTTTCCGGACCAGTAATCATTATCACTTCGGTCGATTAATCCCGACCAGTACCGTATGGTATCAACCGCGCCAAAAGGACGGCGCATAAAATCCAGATTGCGACTGACGCGAAACAGTCGTAATCGTAATAAGAGAACAAAAGTAAGGGCCTTAGGGTCAACTTGACACACAGGATATGAAGAAGAAGAAGGCTTTTTTCATAAACTGGGTATTTTTGATCTTTGAGATATTTTGAGTACAATTTTGCCAGTATTTTGTGCAAAGTTCGACCATCTGCTTTTAACATTTCACCCGTTACATTGTTCTTTCCTGAAGCCTTTTCATTCTTCATCGCTTCTATTGCATTTGTCACTTCATCCAACAGGACATCTGGCATTTGCTTTTCGGTGGGCATTACTGTCTTTGACTGGTTTTGATTTTCATACTTGGAATAAAATCTTCTAATAACCTCTAACCTTGTTTTCTTCTAGTGTTTTTTGCGTTAGCTGCATGTTGAACTGACGCGTTTTCTCTTGAATACGTTTTCTTATAGTTTTGCAAAGCTCAACGTACTCGAGCCTGCCAAAAGTACTGCTTGCAGTCTTCATTTTCCGCCGTTTCTTCATTAAATTCATGGTCTCATTGGAGATTTTTGACTGTTTAAAACTTTTTTTTGCTGGTTTCAAGTACATTGTCGATGATTTTTTCATAATGATCTGTTATTTTCACCTCTTCTGGGTCTTGCAACACAGCAAAGCGGTTCGACAAAGCAATCTCAAAATCTCTGCCCCTCTGCAGCAGCTGCCCAGAATTCACTTTGCCCTTCTTCGATCTTACCGTTCTTGTACGCTCTCTTCGACAGTTTATCCTAACCTTGGCTCGTATCATTCTATGGATACTTCCAACATTAAAACGGTTAACGATAGTATAATTGCAAAATATTGTTTTATCATTTGATATGATTTAGTCAATTCCACTTTCATATGAGCCAGTTGCAGTTTCACCAGTTCTTCTTTTTTCCAATTCATTAAAATCACCCATCAAGATTTTGTACCTACACTTCTCGTTGTCTAAAAGCTGGGCCATATCATCATAAAATATCTCAATTTCATCATCACCATAGCTTATAGTTGGTGTATAAGCTTGGTCTATATGAAGCTTAACCTTTTTAATCAGTTGAATGACGCATTGAGCTTGTCGGTCAGATATACTTTCAAATTTTACGACACTATCCTTTAATTTTTTATTAATGAGCAATCCAGTTCCACCACATCGTCCATTCTCCGTACCCCGAGTGTAGAGTAAGTGACCAGTTTGATTAGCTCTACGCCTTTTCTTCGGATTTTACATAGCCCTATGATATCCGAATGTATATTGTCCAGCTCAATCAAGAGTTCTTGCCATTGTTCATCCGTTTTCATTGTCCGAATATTTAGAATTGCAATGTCCAAAGTCAGCCTGATCTAACCCGGTGATTCTTAGCACCCTCTGCCTTGGGGCAGATCTTCCCGCTACCGTAGGTAGTTGTCCCTTGATCTCCGGGGAATGAGGGCCGTGTTTGAAATTGTAAAGCCATGTTGGGGGCTGGACTTTAATCTGCCACGCTGATGCAATGCGGGTTGGCAGATTTTGAATTTTGAGTTAGTCTGAGGTCTCTGCTTTGACTTGTCCTTTACCTTTCCAGGAGCATACGCTCCAGACGGCATAGCTCAAAGCGTCATTGACTTACGGAAGCCCCTTTACCATGCCAAGGTCTGCCAAAGATATATATATATATATATATATATATATATATATATATATATATATATATATATATATATATATATATATCATCATCAGCCCGTATCGATCCACTGCAGGATGAAGGCCTCTTCAGCATGCTTCCAACCTTATACTTAACGATGTCAATATACTTAACGATGTCATCAATCCATCGCGCTTTCGGTCTTCTTCGCGGACGTTTGCGATCAAGCGGTATCCACTCCAGGATTGCCTTGGTCCATCTGTCGTCCCATCGCCTCGCTATATGGCCTGCCCATCTCCATTTCAACTGTTTTACTCTTCCAATGATGTCACAGACTTTTGTTTGTTCCCTGATCCATGCGCAGGACTTTCTGTCTCGTCTTGTAATACCAAGCATACATCTTTCCATTCCCCTCTGTGCCACACGAAGTTTTTGAATTGATTGCGATGTGAGTGTCCAGGTTTCACTTCCGTATGTCATAACGGGTAGAACGCACTGATCGAATACTTTTCTTTTCAGGCAAAGTGGGAGTCTGCTCTTAAACACTATGCTGAGCCTACCAAATGCCTGCCAGCCACATTTAACACGCCGTTCCACCTCCCGGGCGGTATTCCCCTCCATGGAAATCCTCTGCCCAAGATATACAAAGCTGTCCAAATACAGATTTTGTATATCTGCACAAGATATACAAAACTGTCCTAAAACTGAAATTCTTCTGTCCTGAGCGAAGTTATTGAACATAACCTGACTCTTTTTTTGGTTTATTTTCAAGCCAAGCCAATATATATATATATATATATATATATATATATATATATATATATATATATATATATATATATATATATATATCTGATGTTCTAATATCTGCCGTTTTGTAAATAATACCTTTTACAGCACCCCAAAGATAGAAATCAAGAGGAGTCAAATTGAATGATCTCGGCGGCCAATTCCACGTGCCCAAAAGTCTTAGCCACCTCTCTTGGAATAGTTCATACAGTTGCCTGCTTACTTCTTCTACAGTGTACCGGAGCACCATTAAGCTAGCTCCAGCTGCTTTGATACACTGCCAGTGGAAGGTTTTCTGTCAAATCCTCTACTACACTTGTTACTATTTCTAGATACATTGAAATTAACTGTTCATCGTAAATATAGTATAGTATTGTCCATGATTAAACAAAACGCATTAAAACTAAATTCTCTTAGTATGCGGAATCCCTGGTAAAATGAGGATTTTTATTGATCTAGAATTGACAATTCCGTCTGTAAAAACTCATTCTCCCAAAAATTTTGACTTATCAGTCCAGATTATTTTTTTGTAAAAATATGTGGATCTTTCTGGAAATGAATTAATAAATTTTCACAAAATTCCACTTTTTAAGGGCAGTCGTCTGGCTTGAGAAATTGAACTATAGTAAATTTATAAGGGCGCATGCCGTGATTTTTCACTATTCTTTGTATTGAGGGGAATGTTATATGCAGTTCGTCTTCAACTTTTCTAATAGAAGATTGTGGATAAGCCAGAATATTAATGTCATTATCCTCATGTTGCTGGCTTGATTAAATCCCGGGGTGCCTTCGAAAAAGTAAAATTTATAAAATTTGTTTGAAAACTTCTAAATTTTCTTTTATCCATTCGTGCTAAATTAGGATGCAGGTGCGGTAATAATTTTGTCACACTGTCCATATAAAATAAATAAATTCATGATCACTGCATTCAAATAGTTACTTCACTTCACTTCCATTCTTTACTGAGGCAATTACTTACTTAAATATCCTAATTATGAATTATCAAACTAATAATGTCAAATACATAAATTTTCAAAAATGTAGAAGTAATGTCACCCTAGCACGCCGTGGCCCATAACTAAAATAATCAATTATCTTTGCATAAATCAATTATCTTGCTTATAAGTCGAAAACCGCTAAAAATTGGTACATCATCAATTGCCACTTTTAGATACAGAATTTACTGTTCTTTTATTCTCCACTATAACATACCGGGTGTTCTATTTAAAATTATATATATATATATATATATATATATATATATATATATATATATATATATATATATATATATATATATATATATATATATATATATATATATATATATATATATATATATATGCAGTTTTTTATTTCTTTGGACTGCTTCCAATTGCTTCCATGTGCGTCCGTTATGTGTCCCAATCTTATTCGATTGGTATTGATTTGGAGGACATATGATTTCAACAGGGCGGCCCCACATGTCATATTGCCGATGCAACGGTCGATTTATTGAGGGGATAATTTCGGTGAGAGGATTGTTTCGAGGAACGGACCTGTTAATTGGCCACTGGCGTCATGTGATTAGGAACCTGTAGAATGTTTTCGAAGGGGTTATGTTAAATCTTTGATGTATGCCGATAGGCCGGCAACTATTGATGCCTTGTAAGCCAACATAGCTCAGACAATTGCGGGTATAAGAGCCCGGTTGTTTGCGGATATGGTCGGAGGCTGGATTGGCAAAATGCGCTGTCAAAACTAGCCATGCCGGACATCCGAACTGGGAAAAAGTCTTGTAGATCGAAACCATCTACTACTACTGCTATGACTATAAAAGCAGGCTCTACCAAAGAATTAATTAATATTGACTTGAAAGTTTGTTCTATTATTTAGCTTCAAGAATTGCTGATTTTTTTTCATTGTTGAACGTTTTTATACACAACAAATTAACACGATTTTCCTGGTAGGTTCCAAAATTTATTTATATTATTTTCAGCTGTTTTGAGCCGATCTAATTGTGAAAAGTGAAGGTCGCTGTTGAAGCTTAAAGTGTATGGGTCCATTGGAATCCCACCAAATGCAAATCATAATTTTCTTCGGATGAAGGCAGTCTTGCGCTGTATTTAAAACAACTGCTCCTGTGGCAACTTCCATGATTTTTTCGTTGGACGTTGTTGTACACAATGCACTTTTTATCACTAGTTTAAGATCCGCATGAATGGAGCCTCACATTTTTTTTCATCAAAAGATCGTACGAAAAGATTCGGTCCAGCAGATTTCGCATACTAAGTTCGTGACGGAGCCACACATCGCATCGGCAGACGTACCATCCATATTTTCTCAGATAGTTAAAAATGGTCGGTTTGCTAATATTTAACTTATCTGCTATCTCGCGGACCGTGATGCGTGGATCTTTGGCTATTAATGTATTTATTTTCTCGACATTACTACTTGAAGAATGACTAGAGTGATGCCGGTCTCCCATATCAAAATCTCCGCCGGTGAACCGCCTAAACTACTTTTGCATCGTGATCTCCCCCAATAAAATCCTCTTCATAAATAGGGCAAGTCTTATTGTTGTTTGGACAAAAATTGTGAAATAAAAAAGCACATTGTGGCCTAAATGCAAGTTATCGACCGACATTTTCAATTTCAATCAACTTGACTAACCGAAGTCAAATCAAAACGAATCTGAAAGCAAATATTTAAAATATAATAGAAATGAATATTGTGTAACTTAAAAATTACTTAGACGTTTTAGGAAAACTACTTAATGTAAACATTAAAAAATTTAGACAGTTATGTAAATAAACATTTAACTTCCTTTAAAATATTTTCTGTGCTGCGGTGTTTTCAAATGTACTAGTAGCTAATACCAACTTTGTTTTTTAAATCGAATACCCTATATAATATTACATTTTTAAATTCTATGAGGTATATTGAACCTTTTTATATAGCATATGCTATACGTATTTTGAGCAATTTCGGAAATAAAAAATATTTTTTAAGAAAATTGACAAGAAAGATCCTTGAATAAAAAAATATTTTTTTTACAACCAGCATAGCTAGGTACTTGAATTTTTGAATTCGGTTTCTTAATAGGCTGCTTTTTGATAATATGACATGATAATTAATTTATCGCATACAGAGTGTTTACGAAATAGCGCGCATTTAATAGAATTCATGTTATGTAGGAATTTTAAATAGAACACCCGGTATTTTATAGCGGAGAATAAAAGAACAGTAAATTCTGTATCTAAAAGTGGCAATTGATGATGTACCTATTTTTAGCGGTTTTCGACTTATAAGCAAAAAGCCAAAATAATGCAATTATGCAAAGATAATTGATTATTTTAGTTATGGTCCACGGCGGGCTAGGCTGACATTACTTCTCAATAAACATTTTTGAAAATTTATGTATTTGACATTATTAGTTTGATAATTCATGATTAGCATATTTAAGTAAGTAATTGCCTCAGTAAAGAATGGAAGTGAAGTGAAGTAACTATTTGAATGCAGTGACAATGAATATATTTATTTTATATGGACAGTGTGACAAAATTATTACCGCACCTGCATTCTAATTTAGCACGAATGGATAAAAGAAAATTTGGAAGTTTTCAAAAATTTTTATAAATTTTAGTTTTTCGAAGGCACCCCGAAATTTAACCAAACCAGCAACATGAGGATAACGACATATTCTGGCTTAATATTCTGGCTTATCCACAATCTTCTATTAGAAGAGTTGAAGACGCACTGCATATAACATTCTCCTCGATACAAAAAATAGTGAAAAAACACGGCATGCGCCCTTATAAATTTTCTATAGTTCAATTTCTCAAGCCAGACGACTACCCTTAAAAAGTGGAATTTTGTGAAAATTTATTAGTTCATTTCCAGAAAGATCCACATTTTTTTACAAAAAATTAATCTGGACTGATGACATACTAAGAGAATTTAGTTTTAATACTTTTTGTTTAATCATGGACAATACTATACTAAATTTACGATGAACAGTTAATTTCAATGTATCTGGAAATAGTAACAACAGTAGTAGAGGATTTGACAGAAAACCTTCCACTGGCAGTTTATCAAAGCAGCTGGAGCTAGCTTAATTGTGCTCCGGTACACTGTAGAAGAAGTAAGCAGGCAACTGTATGAACTATTCCAAGACAGGTGGCTAAGACTTTTGGGCACGTGGAATTGGCCGCCGAGATCATTCAATTTGACTCCTCTTGATTTCTATCTTTGGGGTGCTGTAAAAGGTATTATCTACAAAACGGCAGTAAACATTAGAGAGGAGTTAGAACTTCGGTTGAATCAAGTATTCACAACCTTAAAGCCTATTGAGATAAGAAGAACTGTCACAGAAGGTATCTATATTAGAATGTGGAAATGTTTGGAGGCAAACGGTTAGCGTTTCGAACATTTCCTATAAAAATAGTTTTTTAGATAAAATAGTTTCTAAATTAAATGTTGTGCTATTGTTTACTAAACAAAATAAACCGTTATCTTTGATTTAATTGTATTATTGTGGTTTTTTTGTTTGTATGTTGAAAACCGTTAAAAATAGGTATATCATCACTTAATACGTTTAGACAGAATCTATTGCTCTTTTGAGCTCCACTATAAAATACAGGGTGTTCTATTTAAAATTATTACATAACATGTATTTTCAAGTTCTATCAAAAGGTCACTATTTTGTAAACGCCCTGTACGCGATAAATTAATTTTCAGTCTTATTGTCATAAAGCAAACTATTAAGGAACCGTATTCAAAAATTTAGGTATCTATCTAGGCTGGTTGTAAAGAAAAATATTTTTTATGCAGGGATGTGTGTTGCCAAATTTCTTAAGAAATATGTTTTATTTCCGAAAGGGCTTAAGAGAGGTATAGTATATATTACATAAAATAGATTCAAAATGCTTTACAGAATATAAAAATACAATAAAATATAGGGTATCCTATTTAAAAAACAAAGTTGGACTCCGTTTCCAGTAGATCTGGCAACACTGCAGCGCAGAAAATATATTAAATATAGAGTTCATATTCATCTACATAAGTACCCAAAATTTAAAATAATTACCCCAAGTAGTTGTCCATAAACTTCTAATGTATCATCCACAGTGAATCACCATGTATAGTATCTATTAACGAATCACCTCTCACTCACGTCGGTAACCAGGCTGTATACCTTTTGAGAAACTTCCTACTTTCGTTACTCGCTAGTCGGTAGACCTTGGACATAAGTATAGATTAAGCACAACACTAAGGTTTGGTTTGGTCGAGCACTGCTTACTGTGGTTAATTGGTAGCTAATGACATGATTGGGAAGACATATTAAGATGTCTTATACATATATTGACTTGACGTATTGGCATACTTGAGTATTGACATACTTGACATATTAACAGCCAGTCCACTAACTAAATAACTTTAATGGTAGACGCGTCTCTAATTTAAAATGAATCTAAATCTTTATAATTAACTGTGAACTGTTTAAGCCCATTTAATTTATTAATACTGTGGAATTTATTGGAACTAAGGTAAACTAATTGGAAAAATACCTTGCGTTTTATTTCCAAATTCTAATAATGCTTTATATTCTAATATATTTATATAATAGTTCTTCTAATCTTAATCCAAGGTCTCACTATTTCATTACTCTCGAGAAGATCCAAAATAACTAGAGCTTTATACATAGCCTCAGAGTCGTTTTCATTCATCCTTTTTACGACATTGCAGTTTTAAGCTTTTTGATTTATTCTAGCCGCTTCTTGCGGAATCCCTATAAAAGGAGCTTTGTTCCCCACGTCGCCTTCCTGTGGGTCATTAGGGAAATATAAAGCCCGAATACCAGTAATGTACCGCGGAAAACCAGTTTAGAAACGGTAATTAGGATTGTAAAAAATAATATAGGGATCGTTTGGCATAGATACGAAATATGAGCTTTCTCTACTGACACTTAAAAGTGATACAAGGTTAGGCTGTAGAGTTTAGGTGATGATAAATAAATAACACTATACCAGTCCGATTTTGATACATTATTAATTTTACTTATCTAGACCACCAAAACTGGTAAATTAATATTTTTTGATAGATGCTTAATAAGAGCTCCACAGATTTTTTTACGGCGTGGATAGCATTGACATTAGTAATTTATCTAGTACTTTTTCGATGAAAGTCTATTATTTACAGATATTTATAGTGATATGTTCTCCACCCTTTTAATTTCCGCCCTTAATAAAGGCTAGATCAATTAGTTCGAATTTGCCTGGTTAGAAGAAATTAATAACTCTGGATTTTTTACACCAGAGAGGCTTTCGATCATCGCTGTTCAAGATACATCGAGATGGCAGGAAATTATGTTGAAACATAAAGTAATTTCACAGTGCAAAGTTGAGTTATTATTATTACCTTATTTTAATTTCAAAACTTTTCAGCCCATCCTCATTTTCAAAGGAAGTTTTAAAACTATTTATTCTTCGTGACCTATCATTCCAATTACAAAGCCAGTTTTTTACAATTAAGATACATTTTGGGGGGTATAATAATGAAATTAATGTATTACTAAATTGAAAACTATCAGACGGAAATCCATATAATCGTAGGATATGAAGTTAGGTAGGTAATAAAATGATTTGCCAAATTCCACCTTAGGGTTTCCAATTAATTATGCCAAATAGACTTCTGGCGTAACCACCGAAGAATGGTTAAAAAAATTATGACTCATTACTCTTTAAAATTATTTTTCACACGATTCAATTTGAGTAATGTCTGAATGATTGTGGCGTGTTCATATATATTTTTTTTTATATAATTTTATAAATAATTTTAAATATAATTTATTTTTTAGTTTAGTTTTGAAAACGGGGGGAGAGGACCCTCCGAAACGTTAACGTTAAAAGTTTACAAAATTTTTATAACATTTTTATATTTTTAAAATTTTGTTCGTTAGGCAAATTTATTACAAAAAAGAATTACTGAGAAATTTGTCTCCGTTTTACATTTTTTTCACATAAGAACAGGTATTTTTGATATTTTTTGAGTTTTAGATAGTGGCGAAAAACCCAAATAAAGGAAAAAAATATAGAATCTATTGCTCTTTTGAGCTCCACTATAAAATACAGGGTGTTCTATTTAAAATTATTACATAACATGTATTTTCAAGTTCTATCAAAAGGTCACTATTTTGTAAACGCCCTGTACGCGATAAATTAATTTTCAGTCTTATTGTCATAAAGCAAACTATTAAGGAACCGTATTCAAAAATTTAGGTATCTATCTAGGCTGGTTGTAAAGAAAAATATTTTTTATGCAGGGATGTGTGTTGCCAAATTTCTTAAGAAATATGTTTTATTTCCGAAAGGGCTTAAGAGAGGTATAGTATATATTACATAAAATAGATTCAAAATGCTTTACAGAATATAAAAATACAATAAAATATAGGGTATCCTATTTAAAAAACAAAGTTGGACTCCGTTTCCAGTAGATCTGGCAACACTGCAGCGCAGAAAATATATTAAATATAGAGTTCATATTCATCTACATAAGTACCCAACATTTAAAATAATTACCCCAAGTAGTTGTCCATAAACTTCTAATGTATCATCCACAGTGAATCACCATGTATAGTATCTATTAACGAATCACCTCTCACTCACGTCGGTAACCAGGCTGTATACCTTTTGAGAAACTTCCTACTTTCGTTACTCGCTAGTCGGTAGACCTTGGACATAAGTATAGATTAAGCACAACACTAAGGTTTGGTTTGGTCGAGCACTGCTTACTGTGGTTAATTGGTAGCTAATGACATGATTGGGAAGACATATTAAGATGTCTTATACATATATTGACTTGACGTATTGGCATACTTGAGTATTGACATACTTGACATATTAACAGCCAGTCCACTAACTAAATAACTTTAATGGTAGACGCGTCTCTAATTTAAAATGAATCTAAATCTTTATAATTAACTGTGAACTGTTTAAGCCCATTTAATTTATTAATACTGTGGAATTTATTGGAACTAAGGTAAACTAATTGGAAAAATACCTTGCGTTTTATTTCCAAATTCTAATAATGCTTTATATTCTAATATATTTATATAATAGTTCTTCTAATCTTAATCCAAGGTCTCACTATTTCATTACTCTCGAGAAGATCCAAAATAACTAGAGCTTTATACATAGCCTCAGAGTCGTTTTCATTCATCCTTTTTACGACATTGCAGTTTTAAGCTTTTTGATTTATTCTAGCCGCTTCTTGCGGAATCCCTATAAAAGGAGCTTTGTTCCCCACGTCGCCTTCCTGTGGGTCATTAGGGAAATATAAAGCCCGAATACCAGTAATGTACCGCGGAAAACCAGTTTAGAAACGGTAATTAGGATTGTAAAAAATAATATAGGGATCGTTTGGCATAGATACGAAATATGAGCTTTCTCTACTGACACTTAAAAGTGATACAAGGTTAGGCTGTAGAGTTTAGGTGATGATAAATAAATAACACTATACCAGTCCGATTTTGATACATTATTAATTTTACTTATCTAGACCACCAAAACTGGTAAATTAATATTTTTTGATAGATGCTTAATAAGAGCTCCACAGATTTTTTTACGGCGTGGATAGCATTGACATTAGTAATTTATCTAGTACTTTTTCGATGAAAGTCTATTATTTACAGATATTTATAGTGATATGTTCTCCACCCTTTTAATTTCCGCCCTTAATAAAGGCTAGATCAATTAGTTCGAATTTGCCTGGTTAGAAGAAATTAATAACTCTGGATTTTTTACACCAGAGAGGCTTTCGATCATCGCTGTTCAAGATACATCGAGATGGCAGGAAATTATGTTGAAACATAAAGTAATTTCACAGTGCAAAGTTGAGTTATTATTATTACCTTATTTTAATTTCAAAACTTTTCAGCCCATCCTCATTTTCAAAGGAAGTTTTAAAACTATTTATTCTTCGTGACCTATCATTCCAATTACAAAGCCAGTTTTTTACAATTAAGATACATTTTGGGGGGTATAATAATGAAATTAATGTATTACTAAATTGAAAACTATCAGACGGAAATCCATATAATCGTAGGATATGAAGTTAGGTAGGTAATAAAATGATTTGCCAAATTCCACCTTAGGGTTTCCAATTAATTATGCCAAATAGACTTCTGGCGTAACCACCGAAGAATGGTTAAAAAAATTATGACTCATTACTCTTTAAAATTATTTTTCACACGATTCAATTTGAGTAATGTCTGAATGATTGTGGCGTGTTCATATATATTTTTTTTTATATAATTTTATAAATAATTTTAAATATAATTTATTTTTTAGTTTAGTTTTGAAAACGGGGGGAGAGGACCCTCCGAAACGTTAACGTTAAAAGTTTACAAAATTTTTATAACATTTTTATATTTTTAAAATTTTGTTCGTTAGGCAAATTTATTACAAAAAAGAATTACTGAGAAATTTGTCTCCGTTTTACATTTTTTTCACATAAGAACAGGTATTTTTGATATTTTTTGAGTTTTAGATAGTGGCGAAAAACCCAAATAAAGGAAAAAAATATACGAATCAATTTGGTCTAACTAATTGAAACCTAAGGCGGAATTTGGCAAATTATTTCATTGGCTACCTATCTTCACATTCAAAGGAGTCCAATAGAGATTTTATCGCACTTACTTTTGTTCTTGCTTGTTCTGATGTTCTGATACGTATTGGGAAATATATATCGGGTGTGCCAGAATGCTTTTAATCCTCAAGAGAAGTATTGGGTATGGGACCCAAAGTGTTTTTTCCTTATAAATGGTCACGTTGAGGGGATGAGTGGGGGAAAACATTTTACTATTCCCA
This sequence comes from Cosmopolites sordidus, assembly GCA_031761425.1. Taxonomy (NCBI): domain Eukaryota; kingdom Metazoa; phylum Arthropoda; class Insecta; order Coleoptera; family Curculionidae; genus Cosmopolites; species Cosmopolites sordidus. The sequence goes on from JARFXV010000986.1 coordinate 580,344, forward strand.
CTACAGATCCCCCACCATAACCATCTTAAGATGTGAATACTAACAAAAGTATAAACGACCGCAGTCAGTGCTGTATGCCAGTGCTGTTGTTGTGTCAGTGTTTTTTTTTCAATTTCAATTTATTTAAATAATCTTTTTTCACAAACAGTGTGTTTTTTTCGATCTTGACACAGTTTGTAGTAAGTAAATCATAAACATTATATTTTCTATAATATTTTTATTAAAAAAACTGTTTTTAACATTTATTTATCGGTTCCTTTCATTTTTTATTTAGCTCAAAATGAACACGCGTTCTCGTACTTGCTGGGTGTTTGAAGTAGAAGCGTTATATGAGACAGCTGATATTTTCGACGAGAGAGTGAAAGCGAGACCGAATCGGTTTTTGAAGAGCATTATACCAGTGAATTTACCTAACTAAATAAATATATTTTTTAAAATAAAGCTAAATTATGTAATAAGGATCTGAAAGAACATTAAATCCCCTTTAAAAAGCCGTTGGAATAATTAATTCCTAGATATAATAATTTGAATAGAACACCTCATTTCAACATTTTTTTTATTATTGCTGATTTTTTCGATGGTATTAGGAATATTATTATTTTTTGGAATATTCTATAGATATAGTCTTACTCTATACTGATTGAGGTTTAAATTAAAAAAAAAATGTTAAATTGGATAATTTAATCAAAAGATATTAATAATCAAAGACATACGTCATACACATGTGCTAATATTTATTTAGTCTTTTATGGAATTACCGGTATTGTTTTGAACATTTTTCATATTTAATGGTAGATCTATAATATCAATTTGTAAAAAATTAGCATTTTTATTCTCAAAAAATGTCAACAGGTTATTCTTCATCTCTTCTTACATTTTAAAAGATTTCCTATTCAAACAGTGAAGTCCAAGGGTTTGATGTCCGATGAGTAAGGTGGAAAACATCCCAATTTAACTTTAAAAATATTTGCTGGATCCTAATTGAAACGTGTGGTCGTACATTGTCATGATGAAACACGACGCTTTTCTTGTTTATTAATTCTGGCCGGTTTTCTTGCGGATCTAATTAGGAACAGTAGAAGTCGGTGTTGATGGGTTGTTTACGTGAAAGAAACTCAAACTCAAACTCAATCCTACAAAATGTATAACTTAATTTTCTTTGTATGAAGGCCATCTTTCGCCGTATTTAAAACCACTGACCTCGGGTACCCCCTTGATTTATTTCGTTGCATGTTCTTGTACACAATTCACTTTTCATCACTAGTTACCATCTGCTCCAGAGATGAAGCCTTAGAGCTTTAGTTTGTTCTCAGATCGTTTTTCCCCAAAATATCACACGAAGAGATTCGGTCCAGCAGATTTCGCTCATTTCGTGAAGGACTCACACATCGTATGACGTATCCATTTTTTTCCAAATGACCAATTAATGATCGATTTGCTAATATTTAACTTATCTGATATTTCACCGTGGTGCGTTGATCTTCGGCTATTATGGTCTATATTTCCTTATGGATTGAAGGACAGCCAAAGCGATAGTGGTCTTCAATGTCCGGTCTTTTACTTTTGCACCTGGTTTCCCCAACCGAACCGTCTCTGTAAATGGCAAAAATCTTTCTTTTTTGTTTTGGCAGCTTTCTTATCCTTCTTAAAATAAAATAGCATAATGTGGTGTAAAGTTATCGTCCGATATTCTCAGTTTAAATCAACTTAACTAACTGAAGATACATGAAAGAGGATCTAAACGTAAAAATTATAAATACCACAATCAACTTTTGTTTACAAGCGTTAAAATATCAACTAATGGAAAATCGCTACTAATTTTCCGGACAACCCTATATATAAATCTTGAAATAAGATGTGAGAGAAAATTATTTTTATTTATAAAAAAAATTAGATGTAATCACAAATCTTTTCATCTCTTGAAAAGCGATTTAATTTTAAATTACATTAGAAACTTCTTTAACTATAACTAATGCTCTAACTGTATAATAAACTCTCCTATTACGGGTTTTAAATTTAATTCGGTGAAAATATAAATGGTAGAGAACTGGTTTGAACGTGGTTGAAACTAAGCATAAAGTTTTCATAAAAGTTTGAATGGTTTCCTGGAGGGCTGAGGGCGATTAAGGTAACAGCGCTTTGCGCAGACAACAAAAAATAATACAGCTCTAATCTTAAATTTCTATAACAACTTAAAATTTAATTCGTGTACATGAAGTTATTCGTGCTACTACGATTTCATTAGATTTGTGCGATAAGTAAATTATTTTCTTTAGTAAATTTTGCAATGCTTTTTGTTGTATCCTGTTAAGAATTTCTTACTCTGAAGTAATGAAGTTTTTGAGATTCACTAAATAGAGTGAGTGGAAGAACGCTAGTTTGTTTTTTTTTAGAAATGTTTACTTTGTTAGATTACACATTCCTAAGAAAGTTCGTAAAGCACTGATTTTGCTAAATCATGGGCAACATACGAATACACCACCAAGTGTAATTGAAGTAATGTCTGAATGATTGTGGCGTGTTCTTATATGTTTTCTCCTTTATTTGGGTTTTTCGTATTTTTATTTGGTTTTTTTTTGTTGTCAATGTAAGTATCGTTGACATACAAAAAAATATATTTACTTTCACTCGTTACTTTATATATTACAAATTAATATAATTTATTTTTTAGTTCAGTTTTGAAAACGGGGGAGATTACCCTCCAAAACGTTAACGTTAAAAGTTTGTAAATTTTTTATAACATTTTAATATCTTTAAAATTTTGTTCGTTAGGCAAATTTATTACAAAAAAGAATCACTGAGAAATTTGTCTCCGTTTTGTTTTTTGTTTTTACCCAGTGATTCTTTCTTTAAATAAGAACAGGTATTTTTGATATTTTTTGAGTTTTAGACAGTGGCGAAAAACCCAAATAAAGGAGAAAAAATACAAGGGTAATTGGTCTATAAAATACTATTCATGTCTGCATAATAATGAATGAAGAAACACGAAACACTTACTAAATAACTGAGATTTCTTTTGTCTCAATTCATCTATTGGAACCTTCGATTTTAAACACTAAACTCGAAGAGATTTACCACTCAATGCCAAATCACCTTTTATATTAAAACTCTCAATGCGCGTTCCGCTACTCATTAAATCTGAATCATTCTCAACAGATTGTCAACATTTAGTAAGACTTATTTCTGTTTTGTTTTAGTTAGGAGGAAGTAATGGGTTGGTCACAAACAGTAAGCTCTTTTAAAACTAGGAATGCTAGCCAATTTCTTGAAGATCGTTGCATTGTACTTTTCTTCCAAATAGTTAGTACAGACTTCAGCAGTGGGACTGACTTGTGACATCGTCTTGTTGGAATCACCTGCCATTAATATCCAATTCATTCCATTTTGGTTTCGGAAAATTTGATATCAATTTATCACAATCTGATCATTGTTTCCAATACTTCCGTACCATAAAACACACCACACAGTGATTTTTGCCGATGCTGTCACACCAAAAATGATCATTTTGCTTATTCAGCAAAGCAACCGAAAATGAACTTTACCCAAAAAATATTTTTTCTCAATAATCAATTCAAGTCGCTCGAGAGTCCAATGATGTGCACGATATTTACGACAGTCGAGAAACTTCAGTTTTTAAGTTATAGCTATGGCAAATTGTAAGGCAATCAATATTTTGAAGCATCCGCAATAGTGTAAAATAAAATCTTTTTTCAAAATACATCAAGTTATCACTGGGGAATGCCCTAATTTTTTAGAAAATCGAGAAAGGGAAACATTTCCATTTCCTACAACTATGGCACTTATAGTTACAATACTCTTTTCACTTTTTCGATGCTTTATTGGTACTTTAGCGTCGTGAAGACTAAAATTATTTCCAATTTTATCCACAGTTGGACGAAACTTGAAGAGATTTACGACTAAACACCAAAACGCTTTTTTGAACTGCTCGACGCACGTGTCCTGATTAAATCATCAGGAGATTGATGATTTAATCATCTCCTGATGATGCTAACATGGTTAGCGAAACGTGCGTCGAGCAGGCCAAAAAAGCGTTTTTGGTGTTTAGTGGTAAATCTCTTCAAGTTTAGTATTTCACACCAAAGGTCCCAACAGAAGAACTGAATTGGACGAATAGCAAACAAAGCCAATTTTGTTTTTTTTGTTATCATGAAGAAATCTTATGGCTATATAGGGATTAATTTCCTATGTTCAAGATTTAATTTACTCATACACATTATGCATTTGTATACATTTAAAAATGTTCTTCATTTTAGGTAACTTTTTCTTCTTTCATTTTCAAAAAGGTTTGCAGATGTTCCCATTTTAAATCCTTATGTAATCTTCTATTGGTTTAGTGGGGTGGTACACAAGCTGCCATCCTGACGTATTTATTTTCTTGGTGTGTTTTCGCTGCGTACACCCATGCGGGTGAACCATATGTTAATTGCGGTCGTGCAATACTTTTAACTATTAACAATTTGGTTCTTATATCCATCTAACTCGTCCTGCATACCAGTGAATATTACATTTTTTGTTTCTTGTTCCATCTATGTGCTTTTCCAAGTGAATTTCTCATCTAGTTGTACTCTATGATATTTTACTTCCGTTTTCCATGGCATTTCCATTTCAATGCTGGTGAGGTGCACCAGTCTTATTTTTGGAGCAGATTGGTTTGGTATTTTGTTTATCTGTTTTATCCAACCAATGCATCTGATGATGCTAATATAGTTAGCGAAACGCGAGTCGAGAAGTTTAAAGAAAAAAGGTGATTTGACGTTTAGTGGTAAATCACGTCGAGTTTAATTACTCTAGCAGTGAAATCCTCAGACTACATGATGCAGCACGAAGGACTATTTAACAAAAATATATCGTTAAAAATACTAGTCGAATAAGAAGAACTGTAGAATGTTAGTATCGTAGATTTTTGTTGTTTGTAATAGTTTACAGAGCGCGGAAGGCCAACTGAAGTGTGAACTGTACACCACCGAATAAGGTCCTTTCAGAGTTTTTCGCATCGACCCTCGCACATTTGAGCACCGACGCAAATGCCTGGGATGGTACCACCGACATTTCTCCTATGATACAGAAAAAACTTATAATTGATTGATTGTCCGTTACTTTGTGATATTTCATTATTTCAAATTAAATAAAATAAATTTTTACTTTGTTATTTATCACTTATTTAAATAAGTGACAAATAACAAAGTAAACATTTATTTTATCTAATTAGAACTTATTGTTCAGAAAATCACCATTTAACTTTGGTATTTGTGATGGTTGGGGATTGGTTAGAAGACACAGATGAAACATATACGAAATAAGTTATCTTAACAAAATTAAAATTCGTGACAATCAGTGATATGAACTATATTTGGAAACAGTTTGAATTGCCAGAATTAATTGTAATAAATTATGAGGGTAGTCTGAATAGTTTTCAGCCTAACACAGAAACATGTATTTTTTGTCAAGTTCAGTTTTATTTCTCAACATAATCTATCTTCCGAGCGAAACTTTGAGCCTAGACAACAGAAAAAGGCACTAGGGGACAGATCTGGCGAATACGATGGGTTGTTAATCAATTCGAATCGCAATTCGTGACTTTTTGCCATGGCGACCACTGAAGTGTGAGACGGAGCGTTGTATTGGAGGAAAAAACTTTCTTTTTCTTCAAATGCGTCCGTTTTCCGCAATTTCTGCCCTTAGCTTGTCCAGTAATGATTCCTAGTGTGCCCTTGTTATTGTTTTTCCCTTTTTAAGATAGTCTATTAACACATCTCTATTACTATATCAAAAAACAGTGTCCATCACTTTTCCAGGCAATGAAACAATCTTCCCCTTTTTTCGAAGTCGATTCATCCTTCGCAGTCCACTGTTTCAACTGTGCTTTGGTTTCAAGAGTGTAGTGGTGTATCGAAGTTTTATCTACAGTTATTAATCGACTCCAAAACTTCGACTTATTTCTCTTTAACTAATTCATTAGGGCTTCGGAAATGTTCATTCGAATGCGTTTTTGGACCTAAGTAAGCGACCCCGGCACCCAATGTGAGGTTAGCTTTTTCATTCCAAATATTCTGTAAATATATGACAAATACGTTCTTTCGAGGTGCCCATAGCCTCTGCTATATCTCTAATCTTAATTCGACGGTCGTTTAATACCATTTGGTTAACTTTTTAATATTGCTGGTAGTAGTTGCAGTTTTTGCCATCCCGAATGTTTATCGTCAACCAAGCTGCCACGACCACGTTTAAATTCAGCGGCCAAAAATTTCACGGTAGCAAATAATGGTGCAGAGTCCACGTAAACAGCATCCATCTCAACTTTAATTCATGTAGGCGTATTCGACCTTTCAAATGCAAGAATTTAATGATCACTCGATATTCGATTTCCATCTTTACAGAACCACAAACATCGAGTGATATAAATGACTGTTATACAACAATTGAGCATCTAAAGTTTATTTACTGCAGAAAGACAGTCGACATAAACAATAACTAACGCGTGATTTGCACGTGATATTTTAGCCAAAAACGCTGAGCGCCCCTGCTATTGACGGGAATCGGTCGAGCCGATTTAAACCACCAATGAAAACTCAGATGATAAGCAAGCTGCCGTTCGAGAGAAACACAGGGTTGGCAGCAGTAACTCATACACTGCCTTGAGTTTTTTTTTCATTTATTGAGATGCATTCGATTTATTAATAATCGTATTTTGTGTCCATAAAATGTCTGATACGGGCACAGCTGATGAAATTGTCGATATTAGCTATACCCCGCCCAAAAAGAGGACAGTTCTTAGTGCGGTCCTGTAACGATCACGTGCAATATGCGTGAATATGTTTGGGTTTAGTTTATTTCTTCAATAAATAGGCTATAATATGACTGAAATTTTTAAGATAATCTTTTAAAGCATGCAAAATTATATTACCAGAACATTTTTGACAACTAACATTTGCACGTTGAAGGTGGGATATTTTCATACTACCCTAGTATTATTTTATTTATATAGGGAGAGCATAATGTAGTTGATTAAAATAAAAATAACAGTATACAGAGCAGAACTTCTTTAGAATACAAAGATATTCTATAGAGACTTTATTTAATTTTGTAACCAACGTTACTAGTGATTTATTTAAATTTAGGATTTGTTATTTTTTATGTTGAGTTATTTAAAAGTGGAATAATTTGCCACCAAAAATATTATCAAAATTTCCCCTAGATCTATCATCGACGTTTGTTCGCCGGGTATCGAAAATCGCCGCACGGTAAATTGAACACACACGCAAATTTTTATTGGTTTGGACCCAGCTTAACGTATTTGCGTTTTGGTTTTGCCTTAAAGTTGTACGGATTGAAGAGGCCTCCCTCAGTCCAATAGTGTATCGTAACACCTCCATTATCCTACCAACGATAATCACCAATATCGTTTTAAAGATGTTGTATAAAACTAGAGTCATAATCATTTTACACATTTTGTTTCATACATTATTTTTGACACTACAGCTCTGTTATTAACATGAAAATTTTTAAAGTTGTTGATGAATTTCTGAGGAATGCCAAACTTTGCCATAATCAGCCATATGGCATTCCTATTTACTGCGTCACATATTTTTGTAATATTAACGAAGGACGTGTGCATATTCGGTTTTATTCAATAACTATTTTGAGCAAGTGTTGGAGTTGGGAAGTTTGTTCTAATGGCAGTCAGGATTCTTCTTCCCTTATAGTCCAGCATGGGCAATATTCTTCTGAACCCTATTTCGCAATTTCTCAATTGCACAAGCATCGATTAGTATATTCGTATTTAGTGCCAAGTGATTAGCACCTCTTCTTAAACCTGATATATTGGCCCACTTCAGGAAGATTTTCCTAAAATGGATAAATAGCATTATACTGGAAGTATTAAATTTTAGAATATTGTGCTCGTCACGTTTGCTGCGCGTCACGTTTGTTGCTGCGGTTTAAGGCGGTGACTTGTCGCCGCTGGGCCGAAACCGTAGTTGGCGTGGTTATTGGTTTTTCTTTCTTAGTATTGTTGCCTACCCCACACACACATACACTTATATATACACACACAGGCACACGCAAACGCACACGCACGCACGCCCGCCCATACCAACACTTAAATGTTTATCATTGTTTCTCAGCAATTGAGTACAATCCGGCAACGAATTAGCCCTCAGTCACGCCAGTTAAAGGTTGGGGTTCTGAGAGGTGTTGTACGTTGGTCACTTGCCAGTCGATAGGCTTCCTGAGAGACATATGAATAAGCTCAAAACCAAGGGTTGATAGCACGATGAGGATGCTGGCCTGGGTTGTCGGTGACTGATGACCGTCGTTCGGAACCCACGTTAAGCTGTAAGTTCTGTAAGCTGTTTGATGCTGATGCGCCTCTAATTCAAATACCTTCCTTCTTTCGGAGTATTGTTAACTTAAATGTGAATAAACATTAAATAAATTGCCAGTTTACTACGTTAAAAATAAAACTTAAAAATATCTTTTTTGTTTTGTTCTTCAGGTAGGAAACTTTTTGAATGATCCTCATCTGTACTGAAAGGGAGTGAATTAAAACTTCTCTGCACTAAAAAATATGTCATATTTATTATATGAATTGTCAAAATAAATTCAGGCGAACTGGCTATTTTTTTGGCAAAACTTTCAGGATATTTCTTTTAGATTAAAAAAAGTGACTATAAAAGCCAGACGACGGTTTAGCAGCGAACTAAATCCAGGGCACTTTTATGACCAGTAAAAACGCAAGATAGGGAAATGTGACGGTTCTCCAGGGGCGGCTGTACATGACAGTGCATTCGCTCTCAATTCACGACTCTGTCCATAAATTAGGAAATCATATCGAGGCGTTCGATATCTACATTTCTACTGAAGTGGTTTACTATACTGAGCGAATTATATTTAATCCATTTAGGGTAGTTATATTATAAAATATTATTGAATTCTTCTATAATATTTTGAAGGTTTAAGAACGATACTTCGTTAAACGCGCATCTTAAAAGTATTTGCTTGAATATAAGATAAAAATCTTAGCTAGAAACCTAGTAAATCAGACCAATAAAATGTCTCAAATATTTAGAAGAGATTTTCTTCTTTTCTTCTATATGGCTTAACATCCCAACTCTAACCCAAAAACCTTTAAACATTTTTTTCTAACTATATAACTAATATACCGATAATGATATTGGTGTTCAGCTACGTTGCCACCACGGCCCCAAAAGGAAGCAAAAGTAATATATAAAGATTCACTAAAAGTTAGTTCACAGTAGAAAGGTCGGCCTCTGCATCCTTGAACCACGCCGTGGGAGAAAAGGTAGAGAAGAAAAAACAGAAAACATGAATATTGGATTCAGGTTTGCCACAAGAGTGGTGGGGAAGTAGGGACTTCACCACGCAGCTCAACGGGAAAAGTGACCATTCACTTTCACATTGCGCATAACGAAAACTCGGTGGTAATCTTTCACTAAAATAGCCTCGTCTCTGGAAACTGCAACGAGGCTTAGCTCGCTCTTTCACGTGATCTTCCTCCAAATTCATGGGAAGATTTTTTTTAAACATTTACCAACTATGTTCATATTTAGAATTAATAAAATACAATATGACGATCCCATGTATAGATGCCTATAAAAAGTATAAGAGACTACCTCCTTGTGATTCCGGCAGTAGAGTAGGCTGATCACATTTGATCTAACGTATATAAACCTTTAGTGATTGTAATTCACATTCATGATAGATTTATAACAAATACACTTAAATTAATGATAAACTGTAATATGAAAATGACATTAATATCAGTTGTCCACATCTTTATTCGGGAATACTTCAGTGAATGTGACCAGAACACTATCCCCACCTGTTATTAATACAGAAAACTTAAATTTTCGGTGTAGCTGCTGTGGCGCGCCCACCGAAAGATTAATTCTTTGTGTAATTTGAACAATATTGGAGCTTATTAACCTCCTGAGTTCATCTTTCCCTTTTCCAAATAGTCGATGATGCCTTGTGAATCTTAAAAAATTGGTACTGGGCTGTCTGGCCAATAGATTCATCTTTGTCTTCTTCGAGGCACGTTCGCAGCTAAATTCCACATTTTGACTGCTCTTTCATTTTTAGTGTGTAGTAATGAATTCAAGTTTCATCAGTAGTCAGGAATCGTTACCGAAACTCTTTTGGATTATGTTTATATATGTATATATGTCTAAACATCGCTGTGAATTAGTGAACAATCAATCATCAGCAATCTCCTTAAACTCCACTATGTAATTGACCAACACTATATATCATAAATTTTGTTGACCATTTCCTCAGTAATGATCTTAATGGAGCATGCTGAGTTTTGAGAATCACTCGTAATCCACCACTTATGAATTATGAAGTATGAAAAAATTGTCTCCGTAATGCTTTTCCGTAATGCTTTTTTTTATGTGCGGGACGTTTTTTTTTATCCAAAAAATTATGATTAATCAACACATGATTACATTAAACATATCTGTTTTCAAAGACTGTCAAAGCAAAACTAAATCTCATATCGGCTTGAAATTCATGGAACGTTGTTAGATAGGAAGCTGCTTTTCAGACATGTAATCACCTTTGAGATCGTACCACCATTTACTGGAAAAATATCTTGTATTTTGTAAAAGAGAACTTCATTCGTCAATATACCCTTATATTTTTTTTTGGCATTTACATCTAGTCTTGTTTTGATCTTGAACTGGTATTTATTGCTGATGTTGCTTCAAAAGCAACAACTGTATTTGTTGCTTTTGAATTGTTATTTCAAATCTCTTTAGCACTTCATCTGTTATCGAGTATACAAATAAGTTTTGAGGGTTTTTATTTGTAACTTTGAAATTTTACTCAGAGGAATTGGTATAATGTATTTTATTCAAGGTATTATCCATCGTTAGCTACGACTTTTCCCCATCTTTCAGGAGCATAAGAATTCCGAGTTCAAAAAGTTCCTCGTCTTTTGAGTTCTATCCAATAATCGACCCAATTTTTGGCTTCTTCGTAACATGTGTAGTGCTGCTCGGCCATGAGTCATCGACCGGAACAAGTGGTAGTCAGAAGTAGCAATGTCTGTTGAATACGGCGGTTCGGGTAGGACATCCCATTGAAACGCCTCCAAAGTTTCCTTGATGAATTCCTTTTTGCAGTATGTGGCCGAGCATTGTGGTGCTGAAAAATCACTTTGTCATGTCTTTTAGAATATTGGGAGCATTTGAGCTTCAATGCTTGGCTCAATTCCATCAATTGTTGTTGGTAACGTTCCCCATTGCTGGTTTCGTTAAGCTGGAGTACCAGATATACAGCATTATCTTCTTGCCATGCATACTCGGTTTGACCGTTGAAGTTGATGCATGGCCGGGCTTACCCCACGATTTCCTACGCTTTGGATTGTCATAGTGAATCGATTCGATGCTAAAAACCCGTTCGATTTTATCTTTGGAGCAGTTGTTCGCACGTGAAAAAACGTCGTTCGACCTCTCTTGGCTTAAGTTCATACGGAATCCAATTTCCTTGTTTTAACATTATACCCATGACTTTGAGATCCCCTTGAGCTCCCCTTGTGCTCCCCTTGAGTTTGGCATGATTCTTGGTCCAATAATGCCTCCAAGTAAGCGTCTTCAAACTTTACTGGCTTCCCTTCGCGTTCAAAATCGCCATTTTAAAACGCCAAAACCAGTACTCACATGTTTTTATTGATGGAGCATATTCCTCAAATGCTTCACATAGCAAGCAATGTCCATCAGCTGCACTTTTCTTAAAATTGAAACAAAAAAGCAGCGCTACCCGCAAAGTGTGTTTTGTTGGGACAAAGATTGATATGGTTATGTACAAAGAAAGTATGTTGTTTACACTTCAGCGAAATGGCACATATTGATTTTCAGAGGGAAACAAGGGAAAAAAAACAAAATGGTCCGATACGATTTAATACTAAGTACGTCATGTTTTGTAAATACCTCAAAACTTATTTGTACACACGATATAAAGTGCAAATTTTGGGTTGCGCCGTTAATAAATGCATGTCTTTGAAACTGGTATTGCTGCAGCTGATTACGATGGATTGAGATTGAGATTAAATAAGAACGGTATCTGAAAATTCGTATATTGTATCATATATCTGGTAAGCTTTCTCGATATTTATTTTCGATTTCTTTCAAATGATTCTGAAAAGCAGACACCGGTTAAGCGTCGTACTAAAGTCAAGTATATTTTACAACCTCTAAGAATGCAAGACGGGCATAGAGGGCGACTTCTCCAGGGTAACTGCAGATAATGGTGTATCGACTCTCCATTCACGAGGCTGCTCATAAACTATGAAATAATATCTCGATGTCCTGTTGGCCTACTATACAGTATTTAGTAGATATTGTACTATTATACTATATATTATGCTATTATACTATAATATATATATTTATATATATATATATATATATATATATATATATATATATATATATATATATATATATATATATATATATATATACATCCATACATTCTGGGCTCCACCATATGATTTCCTAGTTTATGGAGAGGGTAGTGAATTGTTGATAACCTAAATCCGATATTCTGTCATCCATGGGGATGTTACCCTTGGGGATTGCCTGAAGTTCCCAAAGTGCCTTCTCTGCTGGTCTTAAAATAGATTTCAATTTATATAGTCACTGAACCATTTACAAAAAAAAAGGTCAGGTTAGGATTATTAATTAAAAACAAAAATCCTTATCCCTTCAGAGTTCGCCTCAAATTTAATTACACCAGTGGGTGCACACGATCTTAAAGACCTGTTAAGATATATATATATATATATATATATATATATATATATATATATATATATATATATATATATATATATATATATATATATATATATATATATATAGTAAATAAGATTTCATCATATAAATCGTTTTCCTATCTTTTTATGATTCATTGAATGATCATAGTATTCCTTCGTTCTATGAGTCATTGAACTCATGACTGACCATCGTGACCCAGAGGCTTTATGCATCTGAATCTCAATTTCCATCATTCACGGCGATCTACCACCTTCCGCACAATTATGCCCAACTGCAATCCAGTGATGTCGCTGTTTAGATCGGTCCGTCTTTTTAATGTTCGTCCTCGAGGCCAACAATTAACAATTTAACTGTTTCAAATTGTTATCATCGAAACGTGGCTTACAAGATTCTCCCATCCACAAAACTGCTTAGACGGGTAACTATATCTAACGGGTATTTTTTTTAGTGTGTCGGTACTGCCAATAAGGGTCACTGTGAAGCGAACGGGGAGTTTACGTGCCTCTAGCGTCAAAATTATTTAGTATAGTCTGGCAAACCACCATAGAACGGTTAACATCAGATCGTTGCTTGCAAATTATCGAAATTTGTTATCAAAATCAGTGCCAAACTTATAAAACACTTCATGAATTTTATGATATACATAATCGCTCAACCGAGCGATATATTCACCCAATTATCGACAAATTCCGTATATTTCATGACATATTTCACTCTGCTCGATATTAAAACAAAAACAAGACAAAAATGCGTTCTCAAGAAAATATCGCCGTTGTTGCAGGCAGTGTTGATGAAGATCCAAATTTATCAATTCGTCACCATTCGCAGGAACTTGAGCTTTGCCATTTAACTACGTATAAGATTTTGCATAAAGATCATGGTCTGGTGCCTTAGAAAATCCAGTTTGTCTAAGAACTCAAGTCGCAAGACCATCATTTGGATCGTACTTTCGTTGAATGGGCTCAAAATCAATTGCAACTTGACCCAGAATATAACCGGACATTTTTTTCAGCTTCGCAGCTCATTTTTGGCTAAATGGTTACATTAATTAATAATATTGACAAATACATCGTGGGGCAGATTGTACGCCGGTGGCATCATTGGGCTGTATTTTTTTTAAATCAAGCTAGAAAATACGTTACCGTTAGAGATCATTACAGCGCATCGATAATTATTTATTTGATATTATTCTGATATAATTTGAATTGTTTTGATCTGGAGGAAATGTGGTTCCAACTAGACGGCTCCACATAAACAACCAATGCAAAAATCGATTTATTGAGATAATAATTCGGTAAAAAACCCATTTCGAAGGACAGACCTGTTAATTGGCCACCAAAGCCATGTGATTTAACACCCTTAGATTATTTTCTTTGCAATTACGTTAAATAATTGATCTATGCTGATAAACCAGAAATTATTGACGCATTAGAAGCCAATACAACTCGAAAAATTGCGGACATCCCAAGCTCCTAATTGCATCAAAAAGTGGTTGAATATTGACTTGACAGATTGCGCTTTACTAGAAGTAGCTGCGGAGGATATTTGTACGAAATTGTTTTCAAATATCACTCTACAAATCTTTGATGCCAGATTCCTTTGTTCATGTGGCCATCCATGGTATTTTCAGCATTCTCACATCCATTAGCATATCAGCCCACACCACATTTCAAAAGCATTCATACGTTTTCTGCCATTAGCCTTCATTGTCCAAGTTACACAACCGTAAAGAAAAGTCGATAATTCAAGTCAATATACCACACACTTCTTAGTATTAAGAGTTATAGCTCGATCACTCTGTATTTTCCGCAGTTTTTCCACAGCTGCGCGTCCCATTATGTGCGCCATTTTATTTCTGTCCCGAAGGTAGGGGTATCATTTACTAATGAGCCCAACTACGTGATCTCTTTGGATATTTAATAGCACATTAAGTGTGAATTCAATTGCGCATCCTGCCCTCTATCGATGACCATTAATTTTGTTTTTTCCCAATTAATTTACAGACCCAGTTTTCACCCTCATCCTAAAGACATTTATTATTTCGGTAATCTCTTTTAGGCTTACCTGCCATTAATATGATGTTGTCTGCAAATTGAAAATTACTAGTTGTTTTTCCACCAACCAAAAATGCCCAATTATTTAGGCCCCGTCTCATTCGCCATAAATGTTAAACAACTAAGGTAATAGGATACGTTGTTGTCTGACGCCCATATCCACATTAAAGGATGATAATAACTCTCCACCAACTTTCATTTTAGTCAGGTTGTTACTATAAAGACTTTTTATAATCAAGACGAGATGAGATATTACTCCAATTTCTTGCCGATCATGTCACAATAAATAAACCACAATACGCAATGAAATACTTTTTTTGTAATTTATGAAGCACAAAAATAGACGGTTATTGAAGTCACGTGCATTCACTATCAGCTTATGTAAATTGAGGATCTGCTCCCTTGCTAATCTGCTGGTAGGTAGATTAACTACCTGAGGTAATAATAAAGGAGACCGGCTTTGAGATTGAATCAAATGCTTTTTCATAATCGATAAAAGTACGATAAGTACGATAAAACTACTGAAAGTACGATAAATAATACATTCATATTACTTAATAATATATTATATTTAATCTACAACAAAGTATGGGATCAAAATATTTGGCAGAAAGGTTGGACTATATCAGTCTTCATACCGCTCAACAAGAAAGGTTCAACACGAAAAAATTACCGCACTCTTATCTCACATGCATGTAAAGTCCTACTACATATCATAAATGAACTCTCGAAACTTTTCTCTATGAATCAGCTTCCGATAGATTAGGCTGGCTGGTAGGTAGTTCCTCTACCTACCAGCAGATCAGCAAGGGAGCAGATCCTCACTTTACATAAGCTGATAGTGAATGCACGTGACTTCAATAACCCTCTATTTTTGTGCTTCAGAAATAACAAAAACACTATTTCATTGCGTATTGTGTTTTATTTATTGTGACATGATCGGCAAGAAATTGGAGTAATATCTCATCTTGTCTCGATTATAAAAAGTATTTATAGTAACAACCTGACTAAAATGAAAGTTGGTGGTGAGTTATTATTATCCTTTAATGAGGATATGGGCGTTAGACAAGAACGTATCCTATTACCTTAGTTGTTTAACATTTATGGCGAATGAGACGGGGTCTAAATAACTGGGCATTTTACGCCCATATCCACATTAAAGGATGACAATAACTCACCATCAACTTTCATTTTAGTCAGGTTGTTGCTATAAAGACTTTTTATGATCGAGACGAGATGATATATTACTCTAATTTCTTGGCGATCATGTCACAATAAATAAACCACAATACCCAATGAAACACTTTTTTTGTAATTTATGAAGCACAAAAATAGAGGGTTATTGAAGTCACGTGCATTCACTATCAGCTTATGTAAATTGAGGATCTGCTTCTTTGCTGATCTGCTGGTTGGTAAAGTAAATTACAATTTTTACTTTAAGTGTTGTAGCAGCGCGATGATGCAGTGGTTATAGCAAATACTCTTAGATTTTTATAAAGTAGAATATAAATTAAATGCGTTCAGTGTTTCGGTTTCCTACCAGTTTTCCATACTTCATTGCAGATGTCGTGAATTGTAACAAAAATTCCTTGCACATAAATTTTATAATACTATTAGACATACTACTATTTCAAAAAAAAAATTGCTTTATGTTTACATATTACTACTTAAACAGAAACTGTTTAAATCTCAAGAGCCTTTAACCTTTCAGTTGTCGCTCAAGTTGTGGGAAACCGGCGTATCATTAGGTCAACTCGTGAGTCTCCATCTGTGTACCTTTCGCAGAGGTTCTCGTCTATAAATTGCCGAAGTTGATTTTTGTGCGACTTCTAATGCTGTGAAATTTCTGTGTTACGTGATTCTATGGTATGCATCTAAAAAGTTTATTTTTTGTTAAGTATTTATCTATTATTAGTCTAGATTTATATAACTATCAATTTATATTTGCATATAGAGACATATATTTGCATGTTATTGAGACAATTAGAAGAGGTACCTAGTGGAGATGAATATGACGACGAGAGGGAAGAGGATAATGTTGGAGGAAGATCTGAAAATAGCGACACAACAAGAATTTGATGAAAAGGAAGATGGAGAAATAAATTACACTGGGCCATGTTTTATGGGAAGGGATAATAGAACAAAATGAAGCAAATATTGTCCTCCCAGAAATTTAAAAACTAGGAAAGAAAAGTTAACATTTCACTTACCTGGTCCCATAGACTGCATTAGGGAAAAAAACTTCTCCTGCTGAAATATAGAAGTGCTTTTTTGAAAACCCCCAAAAACAATAAAACAACGCCTCCAAAAAAATTCTAATTTAGGGCAAAAGAAATATAAAATTTGCCTCCTCCGGTAACATTGGGAAGATGTAGTTATTGTGGCTGGAAGAAAAATAGAAAAACAAAATATTCTTGCAAAGTCTCCGGTAAATGTATGTGTCTAGAGCACATAATCAGTGTATGTTCTGACTGCTACGCAAATCATGCTCACTAATATTTTTACTTTACTTTATGACCTGCATGCTATGTTAGAGAATGAAACCAAAAATTTTTCTGTCTAGGGATAGCGATTTTCAAATTATGCGAAATCCAATGCGCACAAATCTTTTTCACGGCTCAATGTTCATGTAAAATCTAGTGTGCTTATTATACTAATGCCCAGGGATGCCTTAGTATGTCTAGGGGTAGTTTATTTCTTTTGGTTAAGGTTTTATGAGCGTTTTTTATTTTTGTTATTCAAATATATAGATAGGGTGAGACATATTATTTATTTTTTTGTCTATGTGACAATTATGTTTTTTTGAATAAATATTTTGAAATTGCCTCAGATATATTAATTCAATACATAATTTTGAGTTGCTCTCGAAATTATACTAAATTGTACTGAATTTCTAATTTTTGTATTTGTATACGCATTTTTTTTAACAGGTCTCTAAGATCGCGTGCACCCACTGGTGCAATTACATTTGACGCAACCACTGAAGGGTTAAGGATTTTTTTTTAAAATTAATAATCCTAACCTGACCTTTTTTTTTGAAAATGGTTCAGTGACTATATAAATTCAAATCTATTTTAAGACCAGCAGAGAAGGCACATTGGGAACTTCAAGCAATCCCCATGGGTAACTATGGCTGACAGGATATCGGGTTTAGGCTATCAACAATTCACTACCCTCTCCATAAAGTAGGAAATCATATCGTGGCGTCCAGAATCGTAGTCATCACCCGGCCCATTATTTCTGATTGACTGGAATCCATTTAATCGATACGCGATAATTAACGTCCATTTTACAGTGTAATTAAAATCATAATTATTATTGGGGTTCTATATACTCGATTATGTTTAGTATTATATTGTAAATTTGCAATATACAGTTATAAAAAATATACCCATAATAACTGGAAAACCTGAAATCGCCCATATTTACCATATATACAGTGGTGGCCAATAAAATAAGAGTGTTGAAAACTTTTAAAAAACTTAACGTTTTTTTTCTAAATTATTTACCCCGATAAATATTATAATATGCTAATATGAGGGTTCTCGAATCTCGAATAATAATTAAAAACTCCTTTGCATACATTCAAACCAATTTTAATAGCATTTTTTTTTCATTCTGATTAATGTATCTCCAAAAAATGCATTTTGAACGCATCAACCTTTTCTTCTGGCGTCGAAACTCGTTGACCACTTAGTTTATTCTTTTCGAACGGGAACAAAAGGAAATCGTTGGGTACCAAATCAGGACTATACCGCGGATGACCTATCAATTCGATGTTTTGAACGGTCAAATATTGAGTTGTTCGTTCCGACGTGTAAGAGCTCGTGTTGTTATGGTGAAGAATGATCCTGCGTCGCTGGTTGTTTTTTCTTATTTCTTCAAAGACTTCTGGAAAACAAATGGTTGTATGCCATTCAGTACTGACCGTTCGACGATTCTCTAGTGGCACTATAGCCATATACCCATTTATCCCAAAAGAACTAGCGACCATTTGCTTCGACGTGCCTCTTGCGAGAACAACTTTTGTTGGATTTGGCTTATTTTGAAAGACCGATACAGTCGACTACTGTTTGCTTTTGGGCTTCTACGCATAAATCCAAGGCTTTTGACACACCACGATTGTATTTTTTGACCATTTCTTTGCACCAATCGCCTCCAGGCTTTTTTTGTGGTATTGTCAAATTATGCGAAATCCAGCACGCAGCAATCTTTTTCACGACTAAATGTTCATGTAAAATCTCATGTATGCTTATTATAATAATGCCGAGAGATGCCTCAATCTCATGGTATGTTGTGACATACCATGAGATTGAGATCTTGACTTATCAGTTCGCGCACAGTATCGATGTTTTCTTGCGCAACAACCGATTTTGGATGACCTTCTTTAAATTCGTCCGTAAGCGAACGACAGCTACGATTAAATTAAATTCACTAAACCAGTGATATACAGTGGTTGCTGTGATATACCAGTGATATACAATGGTGCTTCATCGCCAAAACTCGAAGTGAGTTGATCGATGCACTGTTGTTGAGATAACCCACGTCGAAAGTCGTAGTAAATCATCGCACGAACATTTTCACGAGTTAATTCCATTTTTGACTGAGATAAAATTTTTAAGTCAGTAAACAACACAAATAGCGTCCGTATGACAAAATGTTCTGAGTACGTATATAGTAAATAATGCGAAACTTTACGACGTATATGTCAGATGGCGCCTAACAATACCATTGTTACCAATTCCGGATACATAAATAGGAACCCTCGTATTAACCGACATTTAATCATTTTTTTTAATAATATATAATATAACTTTTTTTTTCTAAATCATTTATCATAATAAATATTTATTACCATAATAAATATATATTTAAGCATTTTGTTTATAATATATCTAGCACATTCGATTACTTCTTGTCTGACTAAAGAACATATTTCCTCCTAAGGGTTAGTATTTTAGTAGTGAAACAAATATTATGCGTGGGCAACCATGGCCTTGTTAAAAGATGGGGTTGTGGAGTGTTATGAGGCATGTAAATAGATCAGTATCGAAAAGTCTTCAATGTAACGATCGCCGGTCAGGTCACTTTGAATAAACCATAAAAGTTACCTAGTGTCATATATAATAGCTCTCTCTTTGCTATAAATAATGGGGGTTATTCCGTTGCCTCTAACCAATATCCGACTCGCATATATGTCAATATGATGAGGTCGGTGCTTAGCTATGAAAAGCAACACTAGATGGAATATGAAAAAGGCCAAAAAATACAATATATTCAAGAACTCTTTGAGCTTTTATGCCCTGTAAAATTTTGGTTTATAAAACACGGTCTCTCAAGGTAAGTAATTTAAAGTAACTGTCCTGACCTTCTTCTTCCACCTATTTTACCTGTGGTGCGCCTTTCTCGGCCTTCTTGAAATCAAGCTTAACAAAACTTATTCTATGTATGTATTGAATTCAGTGATAATTTAACAAAATAACATTTCAGATTTCCGTATAACTCTTAATCGGTCTCTTTCAAACTTACGAATATTTCTAACTCATCATAGTCGTAGCATCTATAAATTATCGATTTAAAATAATACAATAAGATATAATAAAAAAATAAATATACAATTGTTGTCTACAAAAAACTGTTAGTCCAATAAAAAAAAATGAGTGGATTTACTAATATTTAAAAAAAGTCTAGTGTCAAAATTATACAGTATAGTATGGCAAATCATCATGGAATGTTTAACATAAGAGTAAAGATTGCAAATTGTTGAAATGTATTATGAAAATCAGTGTGCTGTACGCCAAACTTATAGTGCACTGAATCTTATAACGTGAATTTTATAATCGCTCAATCGATATATTCGCCGAATTATCGCCAAATTCCGAACGCATATCAGGATGTTTGATATTAAAACAAAAATAAGGAAAAAAACTGTGCTTTCCAAAGAATATATCGCCGTTCTTGCTGGCAGTGTTGATGAAAATCCAAATTTATCAATTCGTCGTTAGTTGTTAGTTGGGCTTTGTTATTCTGAATTTGAATGATGACGCCGTGCGTGATTTAACGTCTTTAGTTGGGCGAGGAAGGAAGGAAATTGATATAATAAAATACTTTGAAAATCACACTACTGTTTTTATGAATAAATATTTTATCTAGCTATATAAAATTATTATCTTATTGTTATCGCGTAAATAAGCATTATTAAATTTAAATTAGCATTAGGTATACGTATATCTAATTCGGCTTAGTATTATCGGTGAAAAGTATTTGCAAGTTGGTAAGCATAGATGCGATTCATGCAATTAAGCATGTTTCGATAAAGATATGGGACCCTGCAATAACTTGTTTAGAGAGCAAGTGCACTGTCATAGTAATCAGGCAAAGGCATACAAGTTGATGTGTGCACAAAATCAAACCTATAAAAGTCATGGATAGCTCTAGGAAAGTACAATTATTTTTATGTGCTTATGCGTCTATAATCTATATTCCTGAGTGATAAGTGATTAGTGAGTGATAAGTCATTACAGCCATTCTTTTTATAACTCTCTATAAATTTGTTAAATAGTTAATGTAATGAACTAGGCGCTATTTAGAAACATTTCCTTGTTGGATTGGGCTTTTCTTGGGAGGGTCACCCCTTCAAGTATTAATCGCAACAGTCGATGCTGCATATTGATCTCCAAATCGCCAGAATACAAGAGATGCCACTTCTTGGCACATAAACTAACGGTACAAATGCCAAGTTTGTATTGAAATATAGTTTCCTTAAGATACTTCTTGTAGATTACATGATCACCTGTTTACACTTTTTAATGCTCATTATATGTGGAGAATTTTTGTATTGTATATATTTCAGATCAACTTACATCGTAATAATTGAAAATAAGATTCGCTAGTTTTCGTATTCCCTTGACACAATAATAATAAAAGTTGTATAAAAGTCCCAGACGTCTTTATGACTGTTTCATGTTGTTCTCTTTAGACATCCGGTTTTTTTTCTTTTAAATGTTCATAAAAAGCAGACAACGGTTAACGGCGAACTATATCCAGGTCGATTTTACGACTAGTAAAAGCACAAAATGGAAATTTGGGCGGAATTCCGGGACGCCGGTGCACTGTCCCTCAAATCATAACTTTCGATAAATTAAGAATTTTGATCCCACGTTTATAGTTAGTAAATTAAATGAACACCATGACAAAATAAAAATTGTAGTAAATTAAAATTTGAAACCCCAAAATTTTAAAAGTGCAAAAACTACAAAAATTGCAACTTAAAAACTTAATAGATATTTTTTTTATAGACGGAAGGGATTACGGTACTCGTTTTTTTCTCTGGTTTTGTTCTTTCC
Organism: Cosmopolites sordidus; assembly: GCA_031761425.1. Lineage (NCBI taxonomy): Eukaryota > Metazoa > Arthropoda > Insecta > Coleoptera > Curculionidae > Cosmopolites > Cosmopolites sordidus. Next base: position 602,565 of record JARFXV010000986.1, read on the forward strand.
ATGCAGAGGCTGGCTATCATCATGAAGATTCAGTACTGCTCTAAACAATTGGATGGATATACAATCAAACCATTTGCGTAGGTTTCTAAACTACGATATCCTTCTCTTACTAATCCTCTGCCTGGCCATTATCTTTCCCTGAATAATCAATTTCGAGTAGTCGGTATCTATATCCTTCAGAGCATGTCTTAAGTATACCAAATTTCTGACCTTAATCGTGATCATAATTTTCTCCCTTGTTCATTCTACTTACTTACTAAGACTTTGCAGTATAACGACATCTTAAAAGACTCTTTATTGCTTTGTTTTTTTTTAAGAGTAGATGCTTCAATAACATATCGCCGAACTGAGAAGACAACGTTGCATCATTAGTACTTTGGTGTTAACAAAATGGCCTCTGCAGAGCAAAACTGTGTTATATTCATGAAGAGAGCTCGAGTCATCTTTATTGTACTGTTGTAAATAGAAAAAATAATTTATTATTTCGCAAATCTAATTAAAACTAAAACTAAAAAAGTAACTCAAATTTAAAACATCATTTACAAAGCTAACAGTAATACTACAGTTATATATTGGATCTGGCGGGCACTTTGGTGGACTTTAACAAACATTTACAATGACTGCAGTAGTACTACAATCCAGTACTTCCGATTAAAATAGTGTACATTATTTAATTTTTTTAACATAGTCTTTATACTGTAATCGACATTGCGTCATCTTCGAAAACATAGAACGTACTAGGTGTGGCGGTTAATAGTTCTTAATTTTTTCTTAAAAAAAAACACTTTTAATTTGGGAGAAAGGTACAAAATAGTTTATTCAAAGTATGCACCATCACTGGCTGCACATTTTTTTCATCTCTCTGATAACTTGTGAAATTCCTGAAAAACCGTTGGGCTTTTGATGTGGTCCAGTCATCAAACCATTTTTCTACATTTTCGTAATTGTTGAAGTGTTTCATAGAAGTGTGCATGAGATCTCGATCAAAACACTTGGTACTCGGAAGTTCAAGTCTGGTGAGTACGGCGGGTAAGGCAAGAGTTTCCCAACTAACTGCAGAAATTGCCTCCCTGACCGCTTTCACTTTGTGTTATGGGACGTTGTCGTGTTGCAAAAGCAATTTTCCCTCTCTTGTAATCCATTCAGGTCGCTTTTCGATCAATATATGGTTCAAAGTGATCATTTGTTGACGGTAGCCAAGGCTATTAATTGTTTGACCTGGTTTTAGAAGCTCGTGGTACACGACTCCCTTCTGATTCCACCAAATGCACGGCATTGTCTTCTTTGCGGCGATTTGCTTTGCGGTCGATGTTGATAGTTGTCCTGGGTCAACGCCTAAAAATGCAGCGGAGCAATACTTTATCTTCAAAAGCGTTATGACTAATCTTCACTACTCTGTGTAGTTTTTCGATTGTTGAATTATAGGTTATTTATTTTTAATTCAATATCTAAACTAAAAATAAATATTAACTTTGAACAGTAGCATAGATCTCTACTGAAATAACTTCTAATTTCAAGCAAGATTCAGCAAGAAGGTACATAAACTAAATAGTTTAGAAAGTTCGAGAATTGCTAATAATCCCTAAAGAAAATCTGACGATCGTGACCAGAAAATATTACTTTCTTAGATGCATGACGATTTAGAATTCATCTAAAAATAGTTAGCCGTTGATGTACCACTCTAATTAGTACATACATATTTTTTTAATTACAAAAGAAAAAATAGCGATAAATGTACAAGGGATGCAAAAGTAGCGCGTTTCACTAGCTACGTTAGCATCATCAAGAGATGATTCATTCTGAAGAAGACCGGAACTTCTCTTTGATTTAAACATTCAAATATACTTTAAGAAAAAAATGATAAGTCTATTAATTATGTAAAAATGAAAGGTATGAGGAAATATAAGTGAATATGCAATTAATGGTTATGTAGTTGTAAAGGGTTTCCCAATAAGAGCGATAAGATTTGAATTTGAAATAAAACAGAAAATTCGACCAAAAATGGTGCTCATTGTTTTTATTAGGTGGTATATTTTATGCCATTTATGATTTAAACAAACAAATTTTTCACAAAACAAATATCGATCAAGTGACCACATCGACTCTTCTTGCACTCGCTGATCCGATTAGTCCAATTTTTGATGACTCGATGGAACATATCGGGTGGTATGGCGACTATGGTTGCTCGAATATTGGTTTCAAGTTCATCAAGAGTCTTGGATTTGTTGGTGTAAACTTGTGATTTAACATAACCCCAAAGAATATAGTCTAAAGCTGTTAAATCACAAGATCTTGGTGGTCAGTTGCAAGGAGCATTCCGTGATATTACCGATTATCCGAATTGATTGCTCAATAAGTCCAGAGTAATGCATTCTGTGTGGAAAGCTGCGCCGTCTTGTGCCGTCTTGTTGCAAATATACTTCTCCGTATCAAATTCATCAATTTTCGAAAAGATAAAATCGAATAACATGGCACGATAGCGTTCGCCATTCACAGCGACGGTCCGCCCTTCGGCGGGCTGGAGAAAATACGGCCCGATAATGCCACCGTACCATAACCCACACCAAACAGTGATTCTTTTGAGATGTAATGTGGCCTGATGAATCACTTATGGGTTTGACTCATACCAATAATGACAATTTTGCTTATTGACATAGCTATTCATTTAATCATAAATGAGCTTCATCGGAGAAGATGATTTTGCAATGAAAATTCGGATCGTTTTCCATTGCTTGCAACGCCTAATCTGCTAACTCCCGATGTAATCGAAGGTCAGTTGGCTTAAGTTCTTGTGCCAATACAATATTGTATGGGTGTAAACCGAGAACCAAACGTAAAATACACAAAGTCGTCATCCTGGATAAGCCCAATTCTTGAAAACGGCGCGGAACAGATACATTATCGTTCTCGGCAACACTTTCACGAAGAGCCGTAATATTTTCTTCACTACGGCCCCTACGAAGTCGTGAAGGTTATTTTTGGTGATGCAGACCAAACTCACGTTCAAACTTATCAATTATATGGCGGATGGCTTGATAAGAAGGAGCAGAATGACGACCGTGTTTTGAACGAAATGCTCTTTGAGTAGCAACAAAACTTGACGTGGGAGGTGGCGACCATATAGCGAATCAGTGTGACACCTGGTGGGCCAAAGCAATCCTGGAGTGGATACCGCTTGATTGCAAACGTCCATGAAGGAGACTGAAAGCACGATTGACTAGTGACATTATCAAGTATATTGTAGCCGAATGGCAGATAGAGGCTCATGACCTCGAGAGTTGGAAACATGCTGAAGAGGCGTTCATTCTGCAGTGGATGGATACTGTCTGAATGATGGTGATGATCATGATGATTTGTTGATGTTGTTGCGCTAAGCTATTTGATGTTGTTCCTAGTTTCTCTTTCTTTTCTGTATCCTCCCTTACTGCCGCCACGAATCTTATCCGTGGTCTTCCCTTCCTTCTTCCTCCTTCCGGTTGTTTCCATACTATTCCGTTTTTCATACGTACTTCCTGTTCATGGTGTGCCAGACACTGCAGTCTTCTCGACTTTATTACCTGTTCAATCGTTGGCTCCTTCTAGAGTTCATGAATTTCTTGATATATGTATATATATATATATATATATATATATATATATATATATATATATATATATATATATATATATATATATATCATATGTCTCTCCCATCTCTCATTTATTTTTTATCTCCATATATTTTTCATATTTTTCTTTCCGTATTGTTATTTTATTCTGCAATCTCTTATTCAGCATCTATGTCTCATATGTGTGCAACATTTTCGATCTAATTTCTGTTTTATATAAGCCGCTTTTTCACTTTTTATGAGAAAGGTGGTATATAGATTTCGATTTCCATGTAGCTAATCCTCTCTTTACTTGTGTGTACACCTAGGGTTTCCAATCTGTTTATGGGGTTTCCAAATAGTTATGTGTATTTTTCTTTATTCTCAAATATTGGCCCTTTTCTTTAATTAATTCATTATTCATTATTTCTGAGCTGCAGTTATTAGTTGTTCTGTTCCCTGCAGGATGAAGGCCTCTTCAACATGTTTCCAACTTTCGCGGTCCTGAACTTTTCTCTGCCATTTGAGTCCAATATACTTAACGATGATATCAGTCGACCGTGCTTTCGGTCTTCTTCGTGGACGTTTGCAATCAAATGCTATCCAGTCCAGGATTTCCTTAGTCCACCTGTCGTCCATCGCCTCGCAATATGACCTATCCTACATTTTAATTTATTTGCTCTTTCAATGATACCACATACTTTCGTTTGTTCTCTGATCCATATGCAGGGCTTTCTGTCCTGTCTTGTAATACCAAGTATATATCTTTCCATTTCTCTGTGTGCTACCTGAAGTTCTTCAACAGATTGCGATGTGAGAGTCCAGCTTTCACTTTTATATATTATAACCGGCAGGACTCACTGATCAAAGACTTTTTTCAGGTAAAGTTGGAGGTTAGTCTCAAGCTCTATACTAAGCCTGCCAAATACCTGCTGCATTGAGAATATCAAAGCACCTGCAAAAATTGTTGGAAATATTCTTCCTTGTTTAGAAATATCATCTCATATATCAAATAATCTTATGGTGTTTCTATATCAATAAACTTGTATATATATATTGCTCTTAAGCGACAATTTTAGAAGACATATTTTATAATCTATATTCTTTAGACTTACTTTTGTTTTTCTTAGAGTTTTCTTAGACCTAGGTTAATAAGGGAAAAGGCATTTCGAATTACTCAGTTCGCGGAAGAAATTAGAGCCGGCACGTCGACAATCCATTATAAGCCGCTAACGGAACGAGAAGAGTCGACCGACGACAATCCTCTCTTTCATCGGACAACAAAGGTAAACATTTCAGCAATTTTCCAGGGGCGCAATTAAAAATAAACGTCTCGGAATTATAAATCACCGTCGCTAATGGGCTCATTGGGCCAACACAAAAGGGCCATGTCAGGCAAAGCGCCTTTCTGCTACTGTCAGCCCTTTTTGGGGGGGGGGCGCTTTCTCTCGACGATCGATCGCGAGAGGAACCGCCACGCCGGTGTTTACATGATGATTATTGGTGTTTACTTTTATTTCTCGAATTCAGACAGGTCTGCCAGGCTTCTTTATATAGGGTGAATCAAAATTAGTTAGGATTTATTTATTATATTCCGTTTACATTCTTTTGTTCAAAAGTAATACTATATTATGCAGGAGTATACTGCCTGTGAACTATATTAAGATTATTATATTTTGCTTACATTTTTTTTTTAAATTAACTTCTTATTAACTCTATTATGCAGAGGTATACTGTTTATGAGCAATATTAAGGTAGTCAGGAAAGTTTGTAGGGATTTTCCATTAGTTGTTCTTTTAGAAACGAGGAAATTGCACAGCAGACAGAAAATTATTACACAGTAAAGAAATAAGGAATTTATACAAACAAGTGAAGAAAAGCAAACGAAAACGAGATCAAACAACATACATTAGAAATAAAGAGAGCACTCTGATAGGAGATGAAAAAAGAACAAAGGAAATCCTAAATAGAGATGTTGATGATAAAAATGAAGAACTGGTCATAGATACAGAAGAAAACGCTCAAATAGTAAAACCTACAAAACAAGAAGTAGAAAAGATTATAAAGAAACTTAAAAATGGTAAGAGTTCAGTGAGGAATATAATAGCGGAACAAATCATAAAGTTTGCAGGAGATGAGCTAAAACAAAAACTGTTCGAATTAATCGTTACAATACGGAGAGAATAAATAATGCTGGCAAGTTAAGACAATGCTACCATTCTACATATCCTAAAAAACGGAAAGCAAACAGCTTGTAATAATTATAGAGGGATTTCTTTGTTGGATGCTTGTTATCAAATAGTAGCGATATTAATCAATAAGAGGTTAAAAGGAATAATTGATCCACGGATAGGGGAGTACCAAGCAGCTTTTAGGAATGGCAGAGGAACAACCGATCAGGTCATTGTCATGAAGAAGCACTAACAATATAAAATTTCAGCAATGGTACTATTAAATGGTACTATTTATGGTATTATTAATCAATATGGTACTATTAAGTAATAAGAGCTTAGAAAGAATAATTGACCCACTGATAGGGGAATACCAATAAGAACTTAGAAAGAATAATTGATCCACTGATAAGGGAATACCAAGTCGGTTTTAAGAATGGCAGATAAACAACCGACCAGGTTATTGTTATGAAGAAGCACTAACAATGTAAAATTTCAGCAATGGTACCCGTTGTACTATCGACTCTATTATTCAATATTTAGAAAATGTTTATTAGGAAGGGTCAGCTGAACAGAAGACACATTCTTTACAGAAGCCATAAAATAGTAGGTTATGGGGACAATATAATTGCTAATAATTGCGAGAAGTGAGAAATAATTGAAAGAAGTGACAAAAAGGCTAGTGGAGGCAGCATACAAGTATGGATTAAAAATCAGTCAAAAGAAAAGCAAACTAATTATAGTAGAAGGCGCACAAGAGAAGGTATCAAAAGTAGAAGTGCATATAGAACTAGGAAGAATGACTTTTGAAAGCGTGGAAGAATTTGTCTACTAGGTAAGAATAACAAATAACTGTGAAGAAGAGAAGGAGAAAGACAGAAGATTGATCAAAGCCAACAGATCCATCGAATAAGATCGAAATTCATATCCACAAATACCAAATTAAGATTATATAAGACATTATTGAGACCAACTGCAATGTATGGATGTGAGATATGAGTACTAAACAAGAAAGAAGAAGAGATACTCTTAGATGGGAACGTAGTAAACTCGAAGATCTAGATAATCAAGATAATCTATCTAGATAATCTAGATTAAATCATCTTCTGATGATGAGAAGTTTTCAAAAAGTGATATGGTGTTTAGTGTTTCATACCGAAGGTTCCAATAGAAGGATAATTGAAGGAAATAAGGTCGATGGCTTGTATATGAGAAGAACAAATGAGGAAATTTATGATATTTTCAAGGATCCAAGGATAAACATGATAGGAAAATCGAGAAGAGTGCAGTAGCTGGGCCACTAGAGAGAATGGGAGAGTAGAATGGTGAGGATGATTGCATGAGGACACCACAAGGTGAAAGAAGGTAAGGAAGACCAAGGAAGCGGTGGAGAGAGGTTGCCATGGAGAAGAATCTTAAAGCTCTGCGCCTAAAGGCTTCTAATATGGCTATATATATATATATATATATATATATATATATATATATATATATATATATATATATATATATATATGTGATTAAAATTGAAAAAAATGTCAGGCGAGAACCATATTTTATTTATTTCAAAAACATTAAAGTACGCTGTCCAAACAGAAAAATTAAATTTTTGCCGATTACGGTTCTGCTAGGGAGACCTCGGTGCAAAACTGGCTTATTGGCGGAAATTTTGACCTGGAAAACCGGCATTACTATGGGCGTCCTGAAAACACTGATGTCAAAGAAATGAAGGCCATAATAGCTTAAGATCCGCGCGTTACGGTCTGTGTGATGGCAGAAAAGTTAGATATTGGTAAATCGACTCTTTTTGACTATTGAAAATCGAAAAAAATGGATGCGTCTGCTAAAACGATGTGTAGGTCGCTAACGACAGAAATCTTAGGGGTTGCTAGCTCTAGCAATTTTAAGTATGGCGAAATACCGCCCTTCTTCAGAAGAAAATTATGCTTTATAGTTAGTGGGATTAGAAGGAACCCATATACTTTAAGCTTCTTTCAAGCCACTGAGGCATCAATATCGATCTCTCTATACCATCGACCTCTATATACCATCAATAACTAGATCAGGTGAAGGCAGCAATTGAAAAAATACGGCCAGAACTAGCAAATAGAAAAGGGGATTGTGTTTCATCATGACAATACATGACCACTCGTTTCAATAAAGAAAAAGCAAACATTAGTTAGCATCAATTTTGCGTTATTTTGCCTTATTCACCTTACTCACTGGACATTACATCAATCTATTCCGCTTCCTCCAAAATTGTTTGAATGGGGAATCTTTTAAAACAGAAGGAGGGGAACAGAAAAAGTTGTAAATGATAATGGTAGTTATATAATAGACTCAATAAATATTTACATACACTATTTGCGAGTCTCTTTCCCTTAAAAATCATTACACATTTTTTGAACAACCCGATAGTACCAAATAACAAAAAAAAAACAGGTGTTGCTTCTATTAGGGTTCGATTCTTGATTTTGTTTTAATTGTAGGGAAATATTTTTAGTTATTATATGTTTTTATTATATTATATTTTTTTAGGTTATCTTTGTGAGATGATGTTAATTTGGATTTGCATCATGGAAAAAATCGTGAGAGCTATAGAAGTATCTTCTGTACACACATAAGACAATTTTTGATAAAATTTAACAATAAACTTCAAAGTTTACCCCTTTGTTTTGCTTTAATTTTTCCATATGGATTAAAAACTGTCTGAATCTTGGTTTTATTATTAGAAGATCTGGAATTTGTAGTGGAATGGAAGAAATGAAATATCATTGTCATCAAAGGAGTAAATACATACACGCTTTTGTAATAATGCCATTCGAGTATACGTACTAGCCGTATACTCTAATGGCACCAGTGCATCATCAAAACCATATTTTCTTTATGAGGGAGTATAGTTAGATTTGTTGACTATGAATTTCTCGACATCGGTCAAGTGATAATTGATTAAATTTTCAATATGTATGTTCAGTATGTCTTGAATGTGTACATAGCTGATGTAAGTAATAAATCCTCAATGCTAATTAATTAAATTGAGTTATAATAATACTCTTTAAATAATGGGTTTTTGTTTATCTAAGTTCTAGTCATCACCTAATGTGTGAGTGAAAAACTCATTATAAAGTTTCCAAAGTGCGACGCACTTCTTTAGTGTGTAGAATTAAAAACAAAATGAAGGAAAAGAAAATAAATTTATAATAATTTGAAAAGGGGTTGTAATTTACAATGACGTTTACAACTGTACACAGCTGATGAGCGGGTGCTAGCCAGAGCGAACCGTTAAGCATGCCCAGATTAACCGGAGAGTAGGGGTGGGTTATGAGAGCCACTGGCTTTGTCACGAAATAGGTCGCGAAATCCCCATGATGTTCTAGAAGTTCGTTCTAGTTCACCACGCTCACTGCTATAGCGGCGCAATTTACCATAAGTATTCTAACTATAGTACTACGTAAGATAAATGAAAAAGGTATACACAAAATGCCTTTCAAAGCAGAAAGGTCAGCCTCTTCAGTCTCTAAGATGAAGGCAATGTAATATAAGGTAATAATAAGGAAGATAAAAACCAAATAAAAACGTGGTTACCGGAGTCAGACTTCCCACAACAGTGGTTGGGAAGTTGAGTGGTACGGCTGACCTAAATTCGGCTCCGCCCAAGAATCCTAATTAATAAAAAAACTAGATTAGAAAAAAAAACAACTTTGTAGCTTGCCCCCGTAGCCAAGAGAAGACGGCGCAAATTAGTCGAAGACCACGGACGTGGTGTGCTAGCTTTAAACCTCAAGTAACCTGCAAGAAAAAATAACGTGCAGACTTCTGGTACTGAGTTATCGAAGAACAAAACAAAAAGAAAAGAAAACAAGGAAATTACCTGTAAAAAAGTTTCAACGCTGCAACGATGTGATGGGCACTCTGATGGAGTGATAGTGACCTGCGCTTGAGTTAGGTGTTTCAAATGCTCCAAAAGGAGTACCCATAAGACCGCTAATCAAACCAACATATAACTAAAGGCATTTGGTCTTAAGGCTGCTAATCCGTAAAAATACGATAAACTAAATTATTCTACCATAGAGGCCATTCACCACAGAACAGTGCCGGCTCGTGAGGGAGGGTGTTGGAGCGCCGCTATTCCAGCATTTATCACAGTAAACAATTTTTAGAGCAAAACACGATATTTTTTCGTTCCGTTCAGATTCTTTCCTTAACTCATTTTAAGATATTATTAAAAATTAAACTCTCTAAATGTAGAAGAGCATCTGTCGAGCCATCACACCAAATTATGCGGATAAAAATTCCATCCTCTCGCTACAATTTTTATATCGTTGGTCGGATGTTTACCTCCAGCGACCGTACGCCACCGTCATCTTATCTCGTCGTTGACGTTATGTTTTGTTTGGTTGCCAGAATTTGGGGGTTTAACTGCTTTCTAAAACATACGATTTGGATATAGATTCCCTGCGACCTAGCGTATCGATAATAAGTTTTAAACGCTGATTTGACGTTTGATATGTCTCGCGTCACATATTTCGTTCGCCTCGCGAACACTTGTTTTGATTTTGAATTTGCTGCGTGTGTACATACTGAGTAGTACTTTCTAAATAAAAATATTCAACTTTTAATTGCAAACATGAAGGTGTCTGATTTAAAACAATTAATAATGACTAATTTAAGTTTGGAGGAGAAAGTTGAATTAAAAACAAACGGTCGTCCCGTGTTGAATTTGAGTCAAGATCAAAAAGAATATAAAAATAGCAAACAAAAATCGCCACTGACACAGAGCTCAACAAGAAAAGTGACCTTTCACTTCCACCATAAGTACAACGAAGCCCCGGTAATCTCTCATCAAAATAGTGCTGTTCCCGGAAATTCCTACAAAAGATGGTTGAGCAGAGAGATCCAAGAGAGATCGAATCCAAGAGAGATCGGTGGAAAAATGGAATTAAAAATATGCATTTAATAATTCTTCTGAACTTTCTTAAACTTCTTAATTCATATTTTTGGAAATAGAAAAACGTGAAAATTTACAAAAAACAATCATGAAGTACAAAATGAAATATTCGGAGAATTTCTGCTGTTTAACTTAACACTTCTCTTCAGATATAATGCAATTGCTTTTGCTTTTTTGCCGATCCAGTTTTTGTTTAGTAAATGAAATGCTATTCGGAATTACTCAGTTTATCCAAGGATTTTAAGTTAGCACGTCTTCAATCGATCATAAAGCTGCTAACGAAATGAAAATACTTCGTCAACCACAATTCTCCGTTCCACCGATCAACAAAAGCAAATATTTTAATGACTTTTAGGATGATTTAAAATTGAACGTCTTAGGTTTATAAATCCCCCTCCTTAATGGGCCTATAGGATTTATACAAAAGGATTGTTCGTTCTCACTGGTGAAGAACTCAGTATTTTATTAAAAGCAATTCTTGAATAAAAAGTGTACGTTACATTTATTTCCTAGATGAAATATGCAATTACCTCCAAAATTGTGAATATTAGGTAAGCAATGAATTTTGTGGCATACTATTTACTAAAAATTAAAAGACAGACATTCTCAGAATTCATGATATTTTTCGAATGAGATAAAATAACACATAATGTTGATGTTGAAATTAAGTTCAAGGCCAAAAATACGTCATTTATGTAGAAATACCATTTGTTTTTAGGAGGCAACATACTTTCACATCTTCAAAAATTTGCTCTATCGTATATTTCTTTTCTTCCATTTGATTTTTTAATTCTAAAAATAGGTAATAATATGCTAAAGATAGACCAGGGGAATGTGAAAGGTCATACAGGGCACACAATGAAGTCTTATGTTATATTGAATTAATAAAACTTCTTTCGTTTAATTAGAATTTTCTGTTTATTAGATGAATCGCTTTATATAATTTCCAAATATATATACAAGGAGTGTAAATAAAGTAGTGAGACATATGATGTAGCGGTTGACCAATGAATTGGGGATAAGGAAAATCTGCGCAAAAATTGTTCTGAAAAACTTTTCGCAGGATTAAAAGTACAACAGCAGAGAAACATATCTTGACTTTTTGTGGCGACTTCGACCCTAAATTTCTAAAACATTACTGATGACGAGTCTTGAATTTTTGAATACGATCCTCAAACGAAGCGCCAGAGCCGGGAATGGTACATTCCAACGTCACAATGGACAAAAAAAGTCAAACTGAACAAATTAATAATGTTTAATTGCGTTTTTGATAGCCAGGGCTTTGCCCATAAGAACCTTATGCCGCAATGCCAAACGGTAAACCAACATTTTTAGCAAGAAGTTTTCGAAAGACTTCAAAAAAAGTTATAAAGTTAAAAGTTATATAGTATATGTATAAAAGTTAAAAGTTTAAGAGCGCACATAAAGGACACCTGGGTGTTGCATCTCAATAATGCGCTTGGTATACAGCGACTTCAATTAATGAGTTTCTGCCAAGTTAAAACATTACTCGGGCTCTGCAGCCCCCTTATTCATCAGACTTGAGTCATTGCGACTTTTTTCTTTTTCAAAATAGAAAATATACCTTAAAAGACACCATTTTGGGGCATCGGGGAGCACTGAAAAGGCTCTAAGTAACTTCTTAAGTAGCTTAAGGCGATTAGAGTAACTAAGTTCCAGCTTTGCTATGAAAAGTGGACGAACCACCCCCAGTGATATGTGGTATCCCATAGTAGCGAGTTTGAAGGAGACAAAATGGAATTAAAATTCAAAATTGATACAAAATAATAAAAAAATTATTCTCAGTACTTTATTTATACATCTCATAATGTTGATGACATCAGTTATCGCTTAAGCTGTTTAGAAAAATTCATAGACCATTCAGAGTCTACAAATCTAGCTGTCCGTTCGAACACATGATTAACATAATAATGTAATGGTGTTATTCGATTAAGTGGTATTAGACTACTTGATAATAACCGATAATGATAGGTGTTTCTGTTAGTAATGTCCATTTTTTCGCAAAATTTGGGTGTTTATTTCCATAACAAAATAAATCACCTTAATAATCAAAATATTAGCCATCGTTAGCTATTACCCTTTGCCATCTTTTGTTCTTTTGAGGCCTATCTTTTATTTTTTTGAGGCCTACCATTTATCAAGTCAAATTCTCACTTCTTCATAAGAATGTAAGTGCTGTTCTAAAAGTCCGGGCGGCATTGATCGAACTAAGTGGTAGTCCGAAGGGGCTAACTCAGGTGTATACTGCGGTGGGGTAGGACGTCCCATTTAACGTTTTGCAACAGGAGGCCGGACATTGGCATATTGAAAAATGATTTGTGAATAGCGTATCTTTGGTCGTATTCTGGTCATTTTTCCTTTAATGCTCGATTTAATTTTATCATTTGCTGTCGGTATCGATCACCCGTACTCGTTGCACGAGGTTTCAGCAGTTTGTAATACACAGCTTTCCTTCTATCCCACCAAATAGACAGCAAAGCCTTCTTCCCGTGTATATTCTGCACTGATTGTGATGCTGAAGGCTGGCTTGGGTCCACCCATGATTTTTTACGCTATGGGTTATCAAAATAGATCCAGTTTTTATCACATATCACAACTCGAGGCAAAAAAACTCTTTTTTGCATCCGGCAAGCAAAATTTCAAAAGTGGTTTTTCACCTTTCAATATGTCTTTCCTACAATTCATATGGAACCCATTTTTTCTTCTTTCTCAATATCTCTCAATGTGTGCAATAATGCTTGCAAATCTGCACCTTCAAACTTTTTCGGCTGCCCTGAACGCTCCTGGTCTTTTATATCAAAATCACCGCTTTTAAAGCGTTTAAACCATAGTTCATAAGTTATTTTTGGTTAAAGCGTGTTCACCATGAGCTTCAACCAACAATTAATTAGATTCAGCAGTCGTTTTCTACAAATGAAAGAAATGCCACGTACTTCGTTAGTATGTTGAGGAAATAGAAAAAAAAACGAGAGAGAAAGAAATAAAAAGAATTTACTATAATTTAAAAGAGGTTGTGACTTAGAATGATATTTGCAACAATACTTAGTTAATGAGCGGGTGCCAGTTAGAGTGGACTTAAGCGTGCAGGCAAATTATGCCCCCCTTAGCCCAGATCAAACGTAAAATAAAAATAAAAGAAAAAGCTTCACGCAAAATATGTTTTACATCAGAAAAACCGGTCTCTTTAGCCTCTAAGATAAAATTAAAAACAAGGTAATAAAATAATAACTGAGCGAAAAAAAAGCATGAATCGGAGTCAGGCTTTCCATAAGAGTGGCTGGGAAGTGGGGCGGTATGGCCCACCTAAATTCGGCTCTGTCCAAGGACCATTAATAAAAAAACAAAATATTCAAAAATAAAGACGAAAAAAAAGAAGACAATTTTGTGGCTTGCCCCCATAACCAGGAGAAAACACATATTGGTCGAGGATCACGCACGTGGTATCCCAGCTTTCACTTTTAAGCAACCAGCAAGAAGAATAAAAAAATGCTTATATTTTTGGCACTGATTTATCGAACAACAAAACAAATTTAAAAAAAATAAAAGGAAAGAAAACATGTAATTTACCTGTAAAAGGGTTTCAACGCTACCCCGGTGTAGTGAGCCCTTTGATGAGGCGACAGTGGCCTTCCCTTGAGTTGTTTGCTTCAATTCCTCCCAAAAAAAGTACTTATAAGACCGCTAATCAAACCAACACAAAACTAAAGGCACTCGGTCTTGTGGCTGAAACCTCGAGGTGCAAATCCGTAAAAATACGTCAAACGAAAACGTATACGTACATCAAACGTATCCGTTAAATACGAAAAGTGCTTCTTCAGCTCCACCACGATTACAACGACAACCCAGTAATGAAAAATAGAATTAATCACATGCATTTAATTAGTCAGGACAACATTGATACTTGTCTCTTTCTAACGCACTCCAAGGCACAACTACACTCTGTCCAGTACGCTCCAACGAAGGAAAAGGAACGGCGCACGGAAACGGGAAGAGAAAGCGCCATGATCTGACGCTATATGATGGTATGCTAGACGTTTAAAGTAATAAAATATTATCTGACTGCTAAAATCGTTTCCGTTTTCTCTTGTTTTTAGAACGATGCACGTAGGGATAAAACAGATAGGAGCATGAGAAAAGCACGGAAATGCACCACTGGTCTCCCCTAAAAATAGCCGAATATATCAGATACCGAAGATAAGTTAAATATTATCAAATCGATCGTTTATGACTATCTAAAAAAATGAGAGCGTCTGTGGATTCGATGTGTGGGATCCCCACGATCTTAGTAAGCGAAATCTGCTGGACGAAAACTCTTAATGCGATGTTTTTCTGAAAAAAAATCTGGGGTTTCATTTCTGAAGCGAGTGGTAATTGATGATGAAAAGTGGATTTTGTACAACAAGATATAATGAAAAAAATCAGCGCGGTTGCCAGGGCCAATGGCGAAAGACAGCCTTTAAATTAGACAGCCAGAAAATTATGTTTTGCACTTGATTGGATTAGAAGACACTCATATATTTTGACATACAATTTGAGCTTCTTCGGCGTAAACAAACTATCAATAGCAACCTCCATAGTTCACAATTAGATCGCAACAATTGAAAAAAGAAATGGCTAGAATTAGTAAACATGAATGGCGTCATTGTCACGAAAAAATTAATATTTTATCTCAGTTTACATATTTTACCGCAACACCTTCTGTTAGTCAACTGTAAAAGTTCTAAGTCGAATACAGAAACTCTCAGTACTTCAGTATGTTTATTTCAACATTTTGTTTTGAAGAATGCGATTTTTTTGCGACAAAATAATTTACTTTACTAGCGTGGAATATTTCATAAACAATGTATCTGAAGAAAAATGTATAAATAAACTTTAACGAAAACTCCCTTTTTAAAATTACATAGTATCTCACACTCTAGTCAAGTTATTGAAAGTTTTCACAAGTGCTGTCTTTGGTTGTTTTGTTTTAATTATTTGTGTGTTGGTAGTGAATGGAAATTTTGTATATTTATTTTAAGATATTATACCAACCAACAAATATAGAAGTATTAAAATAACTATTTTACTATACCAAAAACATGAAAAAAATATATGATGGATCTAAGGTAGTGATAAATAAAAAAAATGATAAATGAATAACTATACATTTTTGACTCCAATATAAAAATGTGTCCATCTAAAAGGATCACAACAGAAGCAGAATCAAGAATATTTAGTAAGATAGTCAACATACGCGAGAAAAAAAAATATCTAAAAAGTACAAAAATCGCATTTTAAATGAATGGGAAAAGTACAGTCATTTAGGCAGGGTTAAACGGCATCGGATTTTTTTTCAAATTGAAGTTTTGATGCTATAAATAAATCATTTATAGGATATCTTCCCATGTCTTTTTAACAGCTCTTAAAATGTGATAGAATTTATATAAGATAATTAAATTCCACATGGGTTTATGTTAACAATGGTATATTATAGAACTATGGTTTGTTTTGTCAGTAGCACTATTTGTCGAGCTCAATGCTTTTTGATTAAACCACGTGCTGTATACTATAATATGCATGGAAGACGTAGATAAAGAGGGATCAAAACCGAAACAATACTTGATTGGAACAAAAATTGTTTAATTAGTAATTGAGAGACATCAAGAAACCCTAAGAATACCTTATATGCGTATAATTAAACTGGCTAATTATAATTTTATAATGGGTGTATAAGAGCATGATTTTGGTTGGATATAAATTTGTTTCTCTTGAAAACGTATTAAATTAATTTTAGATTAAACTGGAAGAGATTTGCCACTAAACGCCAAATATTTTTTTTTTGTTTTCTCGACACCTTTTTCGCTAACTATGTTAACATCATTAGGAGATGAACCAATCTACTAATGTAGATTAAATCATCTTCCGATAATGCTGAGATGCGCTAAAAAGAGTGATTTGGTATTTTGTAGTAAATCTTTTCGAGTTTAGTGTTTCACGGTTAAGGTTCCAGTGAAAGAATTGATTTATTATAAATATTTTTTATATCAAAATTTTACTAGAGGTAAATAATGTTTTTAAAATTAAAACGCTAATAAATTTATCTTTTGGAAGATATCTCTTAATCATTCATTAAAAGTAATAATGAGTATGTTTTGAATTAAAGAGGCCCAATAAGGATATCTAATTCCTATTTTGTTTAGCAAGAACAATCTATATAACACGTATGATAATAGTGTAATCTAATGAATATGATATGAAAGCAGTCGCTATGGGCGTTGACACATAAAAAATTCATCATTCTGTGTGAAATCAGAAGCTCGTTTAGTGGATTGTCGGCCGTAAAGTTCTTGTCAGTGATGATGAAACTTATGTATGTCTCTACTAACTCTGAAGAAAATTGCGAACGTAAATTTTTCATTACTTTGTATTTTAAAAATTTAATGGGTGTATATCAAGTAAGTTAAATAAGTTCAATAATAAAAATTATAATGATAATGCTTTTCTTTATGTGATAATTATTTTCCAACGGGAACATTATACGATATGGTAAAAAACAAACTAATGCAGAATAAAAAAAGTTTATGAAGTAGTATACGATGATGGCATAGGACAAGTAATAAAAAATAGATAAATTATAGAAATAATGGCGCATATCAAGTAAGCTTTTCAAATGTGGATAGTTTACTGCACTACCTTAATTCTCATATATCCATTAAGCAGTGGAATGTCAATGTTAGGTTTGGTATAGTAAATAGTAAGCATTTAAATTAATGTTTTTATTCTATATGATTATCATTTTTCATCAGAAACATTTTACCATCTTGCAAAGAACAAACAAATGGAAAATGAACACACAAACAAACATACAAATGGAAACATTCGTAGAACCAATTTATTCAATTATGGAGAATGGTCGAGCATCATTATATTTTACGAGAGTTTGCTATTTATGTATCCGGAATAATAAATGAAAGCAAATATTTATCATTGAAAATTGTTTTTCAAAATAGTCTGTGCGATGATTGATATACTTTTGCATACGTTTAAACCAATGTTCATAACACTTTTTCCATTGATTAAGGTATCTCCAAAACATGCATTTGGAACGCATCAACCGCTTGTTCTGGCGTCGAAAATCGGTGTTCGCCACGTAGTTTATTCTTCCCGGACGGGAACAAAAGGAAATCGTTGTGTGCCAAATTCGGATTGTACGGTGGATGATCAATTTAGTGTTTTGACCGATCTAATATTGAATTATTCGGTTGGACGAGTTCGCGTTGTCATCGTGGAGAATGATCCTGCGTCGCTGGTTATATTTTTTTATTTCTTCAAGTACTTCTAAGTCCTTGTTTCAAAATTTTTCGAAATTCTCGAAAAAACAGCAATGATTGTATTAGTTCGATAAACCGTAAATATTAGTTTTTAATATTTTGCTATTAATTATACTGACCTACAAAATATTTTCTGTTTCCTTCACTTCATGAGTCAAGCCTTAATAATTTTGGGTTGAGAAAAACAAATATGATAAAGAAAAAAAATATTGCCTCTAATTTCTGTTATATACAATAGGTGGAAGTATTTAATTTTAACGGATTTAGACAAAACGCTACATTTTAACTACATATGCCAATAACATGAAAGTCCATTTGAATTTTTTTAAACAGTTATATTCTAATGGTTTAACATTAATGGGAGAATAATTGGCAGGTTGTTGGGCCTGAAGAGAATCATGCGATGGCTTCATGGGATCGTTTTCTTTTGGCTTGCCTTTTGTAAGTGAGTTCTGAAGCATCCCTACATACAGACTAGTGTTAATCCACAATCATTACTTCATTCCAACGGCCCTGATATGGAATAGAATCATTCTCTGTGTTTATCACTGACACCTCTGCAACTAGGAGGGAAAAATCAGGGTTATGGAGTGTGTAAGGCTTCTTGGGTTCTTCTTCCACGCTGTCTTTGTTTTCTACTTGAAGCTCATAATTTTGAGGTGGAGAATGAACTGGTAAACTATCTGAATATGGAATAGATCCAATAGCCGATGGAAGATTTAAGTATTGAAATTTTCCCTTTTTTTCATTGACAATCCTGCCTTTATAGTTGAAGTCAAGCAGAAATAGTAGTTATCTGTATGGTTTGTAGGTTCCCGCCAAACCATAGACACAGCAAAAGTCAGATCGTTTTTTATTTTTTAGCCATTCTTGTTACGAAAATGTTATTTCATCATAGATGTACCAAAAAAAATTACTAAATTTACACATTTTCGAAGCATTTCGATTTAACAAATTTTAAACAATAGCACACTTCAAAACAAGAAATTTTGCACTCACTAATTACAACAGAAACATTATGAACCTCACATTCCCAGCAACAGTAGTTATGTTTATAACCTACAAACAGCTGGAGAACGTTGTGTTCAGTTAACAGGTGTGACAATTCCCGAAAACAAAATTTTCCCCAAACTGAAAATGTAGACTACAAAAAATGACATGTCACTGTTTTTCCAAAGCTAGAGCTAGAGAATCATAGAGAAAGCTAGCTAGAGAATCAGCTATTTTGAGCCCGAAATTTTTACGTTGTTGGTAAGTGTTATTACATGAAGCAGAAATACGCAAAGTTCGTTCCCGTTTTACTATACAGAAAGCTTAATTTCCCTTTAGCGACAACCCGCAAAATTTTAAAATCATGTTCCACACTAAATTAGAAAACACCATGCAATATATTGTAACATGCTTGGACACAGTATTATCTCGGTTTAGAAATGTACGGACATTTTGAAACCGAACATTACACAACATGGTATTAATATTGATATAAAATAAAACTTAATTAAATTAAATTTGCAGTCAAAAACCATATAGCAAATATGATGAGAGCAAAATCTAATGAATTTGTCAACGAAAAAATTGTTACTTTTAATGTAAATATGTAGTTAATGGCATGCTAATTAAAAACAAATGCTTTAACCAGTTTTATATTACAGAATGCAAGGTTTGGCTTTTATATGTTATACTAGAATTTTAATTTTTTAGACACTGAAGACATTACCATAGTTTAGTTAGGCCCCGCTATATATATATATATATATATATATATATATATATATATATATATATATATATATATATATATATATATATATCTCAAAACTATATATATATATATATATATATATATATATATATATATATATATATATATATATATATCTCAAAAGCTTAAAATATGTTACCAAAGTAAGTTTCACACTTCAACTACAAATTCAAGCATGGTTAATGCAGCGCCATCTCGGTAAAGGAAAATATAATAAAATATCGTAATTTAGAATGGAAATGGATACTCGTTGTAATGTAATTAGACCAGTGCGATGTCCGGAATAAATATGGAACATAGAAAATGGGCAAAATTAAATTTTGATATCATGTCGTTTCCTGCATAACTCTTTACTCATATTTGTAAATTATATACATTTTTTTTAGATTGACGAATGAATCCTTGAGCTCGGCTAAAGATATGTTCTTCAGAATGGCGATCTATTCGTTTTGAATGGTTTGAATGTCGGCATAACCCTGTCCTTTCGGCAAATGATGTTTTTCGAAGAGGTTGAAATCCCAAGGAGCCAAATCCGGCTACTATGGTGAATGAGTGCTGGTTAAATTATCATCTTCGGTCAAAAAATCAGTAATGCGCGTTGAGATGGCGCATTATCCTGCAACAAGCGCCAGCTCCCTTGTTGATGGTATTGTGGCCACACAGGACGAATACGTGACAACAGACTCTTCATAACACCAATATAAAACACAGCATTGATTGTTTGACCAGATAGAATGAACTTCTTGGGTACAATTCCTTCCGAATCGTAGAAACAAATCAACATTATTTTCATTTTTGATTTCTCGATACAACTTTTCTTCTGATTTAGCTTGCTCGGGTGCGTTTATTCGACACTTTGACGCTTGGTTTATGGATCATATTGAAAACACCAACATTATATCTCGTCACTATTAACAATGCTCTACTTGAAGTGTTCGCCATTTTTCGACTCTTTAATCAAGTCCTTGCAATGTTGTAAGTCAATTTGTGTGGAACAAAGCATGTACAAACCTTCTGGAGTTCTAAATGATCGGTCAAAATGTGATGAATTGAATCTTTGGATATGTTCAATTTCATTTACATGTATCGCAACGAAGATTTTGGTTCATTTTTTATAAATTCACACGCAATTTCAATTGTTTCAACCACTCGTGGACTCTGACAGCGATAAACAATCTTTAGCATATACTTGTTTCAATAACTGAAATGTTTTGGTGAATGCTTTTCCAAGTTTAAAACAAAACTTAATATTCGTTCTTTGTTCGATGTTCATTTTTCGTCCGATGTTATAAACACACTGACACTTTAAATGCGGTAACTTAACATCTAATGATTCGAATGTCATCAAATTTTCTCAGAACATCAGTGAAGAATGCACCTTTCCAATGCTTACCCCCGTCAAAACCTATTTTTAAAAAGTCCTATTTTCAGTGAGACTATACAAATGGCGAGGTCAGGTGACGATATATCGTCACCTCAGTATTGGAGTATGCCAAGGCCAGAAAAGTTAAACTGATTTCGTCCGTTATTATTTGCTTTAAAACATTTAAGTTGGGTGGTAATGGGTGGAAAACCTTACTTTTTAAGTAGCACTATAGGAAAAAATCAGCAGGTGTTAAATCTGAACTCCTCGGTGGCCAGTTGATGTCCCCTCGGCGATTACTCTTTCAGGTAATAAATCGTAAAGAGCTATTAAAGAATCATTCGTGACGTGGGAAGTGCTCCATTTTCATTGAAAAATATGTTGCGGTTGTAGCCAATCTGATTTTGCATTTCTGGGGTCATAAAAGTCTCCGTTATATGGCAATAACGATCGGAATGAATAGTCTGAACGCGACCTCGGTTATCCTCAAAAAAGTAGGGGCCGATAATTCCTTCGGTTGATATGGCAGCCCAAATGGCAATCTTAGGCGAGATAATGGTTTCTGGTGCAGTTCCAGCGAATTGTCGGGGGCCCAATATCTGCAATTTTATTTATTCACGTGACCTTTTATGTAGAAATTCGATTCTTCGATTCTCAGAAAACCATATGTTATTGAAGCTCCTAAAACGATTTTTCATCGTCCTGCATAATTCGATTTGTTTAGCAGGATCATCGGCCTTTATCTCTTGTACAACAACAATTTTGTAGGGGTGGAAATATAAATATTTGCGAATAATGCCATGATGAATCATGGATCTATGCAAATTTTGAGAAGCTGAGAAGATGCAATAAAAAAAATTAAAGGTACATTTTCTCACTCTATCACATTTGCTATCCATAAATATGTTTACCTCGGAATCTCGGTAACAGTTCAGAATAGGACCCATGCTTATAGAAACTTTTATTTTCGGTCCCTGAACATGTAGCTGAAATATTAACATTTCGTCTGAATATATATATATATATATATATATATATATATATATATATATATATATATATATATATATATATATATATATATATATATATATATACGGAGAATGTGAGTTTTATAACTACACATCTCAAATGACTATGATATGGAAAGACAAGTATTTGTTGATAATCGTCATAGTTATTATTTGAGGTTTGGTTCCAAAACTCACGTATCCACAAAATTAGATATTTGTTCCACCCTGGAGAAAAACCTGAAATCTATTGTCCCATGAAAATGTCATTCTAAAATCCTAATAAATAGTTAATTAATTCTCTGGAAAACATCTCGGAGATAGAAATAGTTTTCCCAATAACTGGCTACAGTTTCTTTCTACTAGATCGAATATTCGCAACGATCAAAAATTCAGGAAGACTGTTCAAATGTTGACTGGAAACTAGCTAGGGATTAAAATTACCGGAATCGTGGCATTATAAATTCAAACAAATTAGACTATTAGATTTTTAAATGATTACTACCGATGACGTTCTTGTTCAGGGTGAAGTGTTCTATAAATCATTGTAGGTACGCTGTGGGACATCTGCAAGAAGGGAAAATCAATTGCACAGTTACAACCGAATCTGATACGAAAAAAAAAATGTTTTAGATCTAAGTAAAAGAGTTGACGTTAGCACTCTTCTGTCCAAACACTATGAAAACGATTGGATATAAAACAGCAATCTATATATCGACTTTTATAGGTACGGCCTTGATGAAACTGATAATGTTAATGGTGGCGAACTTGATGAAAATGAATGAATAAGAGATTACTGACTGAACCTCGGATTTAAAACTATTTCGACTTTTTTTTGTATTTTTATTTGATTGATATAAAAAAAGATTGTAAATGTTTTGCAATAAAAGTAACATTTTCCAAATTTGTTCGCTGCAAAATCCATATTATCCGAACAAGTCAAAAAATCTTGATGTTGTTTGCGTTCAATTAAGTTTTGTGTACAGCACCAAAAAGCTATTTTTAAATTAAATATGTTTTTAGAAATAATCTAAAAGTTTGGTTTGGTTTTTCACTTATGAAATTGTTTATGATGGAGAATGTGAGTTTTGCAACTGCACACCTCGATTCTGCCTGACAATTTAAAACTAGTTATAACAATTTATCCTTCTCTATGTTTCAGTACACGTTTTATGCAATGTTAATTTAAAAAGGCAAGATTAGCAGTTCATTAATTATTAGAGCAGGATCAATTTCGCGAAGTAGCTTTTCCCTTTCATTATTTAGTATCACCTAATTAGTTAGAATTGGCTCGACGTTGATTTCGGGCCACATTATAAAAACATGCAACTCGTACAACATAAAGATTACTTTGTGTATATTTTGTTCCTATTAAGGTGTGTATTAATGATAACTAATTAACTAACTACTTATGAAAACCATTAATTATGCAAAATATAATAAAAAGTAGACATTGATTTGAGAGGCACATTAAAAATTGTTTTTCATTAGTCATTTGATTATAACTGATCGAAATATGTCACTGATTAAATACAACTCATTTTATAATTACAATAATAATGCACTTGAAATCAGAAATTGTTTTATGTTCAGTGTTGTTCATCGTTAATGCGTCCAGGAAACTTTTCTCGTAATAAATTGATTGTCTGGCGAGATGTATGATAAGCAGTACCGTCTTGTTGAAAGAAAATATTGCGTGTATCCACGTTTATTAATTCAGATCAAGGGTATCCTGCTAGCACATTCCTATAGCATTCACCATTAATAATAACACGATTTCCATTATCGTCTTCAAAAATATAAGGTCCGGTTACTCCTTCAGCCTAGTAAGTGCACCAAATAGTGTCTTTATAGAGAATGAAAGGGTAACTCTTGAATCATTTTTGGATTTTGATCGGCCCAAATCCAATATTTATTTATCATAAACTGATTAGGCCAGAAGTGCGCTTCGTTGGAATTTTTTCTAAAGTGGGGATCACACCCAACGGTTTTGAAAAGATGTTAAAAAGTACCGTACGTTGTTTTTACACACAACGATTTATTGCCGTTGTTTGAGCTCAGTACCAATCTTGACGTCGTTAGAATCCGTCGGCGTCGTATCACGTCGACGCCTATTCTAGTACGACTGATAAATAGCACAATCACGGTTTCTTACAGGCCAGGCCAGGTCTTAAAGGTCAGGCCGCTTCTTCACAGGGCTTATGGAATTTTGGACGGACGTCTTTATACTGTCCGTCCAAAATCGTTATTTGTGAAACCGGCATAAGAGGTGCCCGCAGTTAGCGCAGTAATATGTTTGATTCCTGGCATTTCGGTATGGATGCATGTTTCTGTACAGTTTACCCTAGACTTTCATGGGACACTTGAAAAGTCGTAGATTTGGCAAGACTAAATAGATATCAAAATACTCGCACGTTATCATTTTATATGTTTTAAATATGTTGAAAGGGAATATTTCGGATTGTTCTATGCCTTTCATAGTGTCAATATTTCGTAGCATCGCGAATTTATGGCACGTGTCACGTCTTTTACGTCTGCGAAGTATTCTTGCTATATCGGAAATAATAAAGCATAATAAATTGAAAATGCTCCTTATTTTTGCCATTTTTAATGCTTAACTAAATTTTAAAACACATGCAGACAACCTCATTTCGTTCCATGTATAGGGTGCGGCCGTCAATTCCGCATTTTTGAAAAGGCTGTGAAAGAAAGTATTGTACTTTTCCTAATTTTATTGGCTATAAGACAGTAAGTTGATATTCTACATCAAATAGTATTTAAGAAACAACTTGACTTTTTAAAATAACTTCAGTTAGATGGTGTCTATTGCGGTCGATGCATTCTTGCAAGCGCCTCCTGAAATCCTCCATCACTTCCACGCAAAATATGTTGAGGAATGCTCTCAATTTTTTACCGGATTGTTGTTTTGAGTTGTTGAAGTCTGCGAGGTCGGTGTTCGTACACTTTATTTTTGAGGTAGCCTCACAAGAAAAAATCACAAGCTGTAAGGTCCAGCGTTCGAGAAGGCCAAGGAATGCTTCCATTCCGGAAGATCACCCGGTTTGGGAACATATTGTTGAGAATGATCATGCTTACCCGAGTTGAATAGGTTGTGGCCCCATCTTGTTGGAATAACGTTTCATCGTTGACCTTATAATGCTGATGCTGAGGAATGAAAAACGTGCGCAACATTTCAGAATACCGCACCGAATTAACAGTTTCTGTTCGGTCACGCTCATCTTCAAAGAAAGGGCCTATGATTTCTGATGAGAAAATCACGCACCAAACCGTGACTTTGGCCGAATGAAGAGGTTTTTGATGGAGTTTGTGAAGATTGTCGCAGCTCCAGTACCTGAAATTTTACCTGTTTACATAACCGGACATGTGAAAGTGCGCCTCATCACTCATCCAAAGGTTGTGAACGATATCCGCATTTTTCTCAGCTATTTCCATGAACCTTTCACAAAAAAACCGTCCGGTAACAACATCGCTTTCAATTATGGCCTGAACCACTTGGATTTTATAGTGGTTATGGTAAAGATCAAACCTTTAAATCCGTCGAACTGCTCTGTCTGAAATTCTGAGCGCAACGCTTTGTCGACGTGCCAATCTCTGAGGGCTTCTTCCCACAGCTACTCTTACACGATCAATATTTGCGGGAGTACGTACTCTTATCGTACTACCACCTCTCCTGTGTGTGGTTTCTCCAGTGTTCTCAAACTTTTCCACCCACAACTTAATCGAATTAATTGAGGGAACTGCGCGATTACGATGAGTATCGAAATATTTACGAAAATGAAGCTGAACATACAGCCATCAACGGTGACTTTGGCAACCGCCCCGCCCACTTCCCTGGCCAAATGAAAACTTTCAAATATACGGAATTGACGACCGCACTCTGTACTTGCTGAAATTGTCTATCAAACAACATCAAAACTTTACACGGGTGAAGGAAATAACATTTCGGGTTTTCGGAGTTAGAAATGGGACAAACTTTTGTATCAACTCTAACATTTGTTTTGTTAACTATGAGCTGAAGATATAAAACAGTTATAAAATCAAAAAGATAAGTTTTATTTTCTATCAAATGGAATTACATTTTGTAAGCAATGTAAATAAAAAGATCGATGCCTCATTAGTTAGAGAGATAATGAGATACTGAAACTTATCTTTTTGTTATTGTATTAGAAATTTTACTATTTGATTATTATATTATTTAAGTCTTTCTATTTTAAATATATTCTAAAAATGGTCAATATATATTTAACATAGTTCCCCATTACAACTGAAAAAATAATTATTACATTTCTTATATTTGAATAGCCTAAAACAATTATTATAGTTATAATTCTCTCTCTGTGTTATTTTTCTTTTCTCTATGATTTTCCGTCGGTTTAAACAAAGGTTCTTCACGTGACTACGATAGTTTTCCATATTACCTTGTAGTGAATTATTTAAGAATGGAAAAGCTTAAGCTCATTAACCAAGTAACTCGATAATCTCAAATGCCTCAAATATACCAATCTATTAATTGAATTAGACATCTAAATTTCCTATATTTTTATAATCATTATTTTAGTTGTCTACACTTAGAAACACACACTTAGAAATCTTCAACTTTTATGTTGTATTTTGTTTTTGGATAATATATAGGATTTCTGCTTATTCCAGACATTCTATTCCTTTGTAAAGCATATCTGTTTTCTTTTTGAATTACAAAATTGTGTCCTATTTTACCTAACATAAATAACGCGGCGTTGAACTACGTAACAATTTGTCGCCCGATGTTCTCTAAATAAGTTTGGAATCCGGTTTGAACTCGTCGGTCTGACCGCTGGGCTTAAAAAACCGAAATCCGGGTTGTTCCGGAGGGAAATTAAGTTTACGTACTCGATCTCTCCCTCTTACTCTAAAAATTAATGGATTAATTTAACTTTTAAATGAATGTATTGTTAGATAAATATCTACGCTAAAAGTAAATTTAATGTTACAATTATTTTAGAAAAATATATAAACAAGAATCAGTTTCTGATAGTGTAATTATAAAAAAAAGAAAGTTGTTTAAAAATATTTTCTGTAGTATTTTCTTAAAGGGTCAAGACGTTTTCAGACTCGTAATTTCAACTTTGACATTAAACGACATTAACGTGCAACTTTTCATTTTGTTTTTTTGGAAAACAAATAAACCAAATTTATGGTGAAAATAGCTTATGGATTTTCCGCGAAAATGGTTACATTTTTGGATATCTATATATGGTTTGAAAACCAGATCAGAAAAATCAAATTTTACAGAAACGCAAAAAAAAACTTATGGAGGTTATGGATGAAGGGATACAGTTGTCACGTTATTTAGACATTTGAGGCAGCTATCTTTTGATATAACTACAGCCATTAAATGACAATTTAAAAAGGTCTATTGTTTTTTTTATAATTTTAGATCTATTTGGTTTGAAAATAAATTGATAATGTATTTGGTTTTGAACGTTATTTATGTGATTTAACTTTTTTGAAAAGAAACAAAAGGTGCAGATAGTAGAAAATATGTTTTTATAAAAAAAGTAACCATAATTACTATTTTAAACAACTAAATCGGTAACTTCATAGGGTGAACACTGTTCTTCAGAGAGGTTCTCTTCTTGATTCACATTTTCTTTTGTAGTATCTTGATGCAAGATTTCGTCTTCACCCTCTATATTCTCATGATCCTTTCCTTCAACGTTATCTAAGATTGCGCAAACATAGTATAATAAAGATTACAAATTTTTCCAATTCACACCAAAATGTTTTGCCATTAATGCTGAAACATCTCCTAATCTTTAACCCCAACAGGTATAGATTTCGGAGTTTCGATATTCTTATTTTTTTTGTCTTCTTGAAGACAGATTTGTAAGTTCTTATGTCAGTTTTAAAGTGTACCTCGCCCCTAACAAGGATGTTACTGTTTTTTCTGTTACGCTTGAATATAAGCCTTTCCCAAGGATTAAATTGGAAGTGTCACTGCCCAGGTGTATGCAACAACTGTTTTCCAATAAAACATTATTCTAGCTAGAGATCGAACAGTTGCGAATCCGAAAAAAGATGTGTGTACTCCTGGGATATAACATCACATCAAGCTTTTTAATATTTTTTTCAATATGTGTGAAAATTCTGTTGGGTGGAAGAAACGAATGTCCAACAACGGGAAGAATGTATTGTGTGTGTTCTGAGGGGCATTTTTCAAAAACTATACATTTAACATTATTATCATATAAAAAAAATATTTCGAGCTTCACATCCATCTAAAGCCATGCGAATCACTCTAATAGTTTCCGGAATATTAATATTGGATAGACAGTGATATACTACAGAGCTTATTTCGTTGGGTCCTCTATTATGCTATGTTCAAACACGAATTTTGTTCTTTTTCACTTATGTGAAAATAATATACTTCAGTCATTGATTTCGGTCCTTTCTTATTATTAATAATCCTTCTTTTTATCGGCATCTGTATACCTCAGTAAAAATGAATCTTGTCTTTAGCTCGGAAATTTTTTCACTAGTGTACAATTCCTTAAGAGAAATTAACTGGTCATCTCTTGTTAATTCCCTACAAAGATACGCTGATCCTTTCTTGATATGTTAGCATCGGATACTCTTTGATGGAGTATAGCAAGTATACCTATAAACATAAGCTCTGTAGCATCAAATATCGCGAATATGTTTGATAGTTATACTAAATCCTAGCTAAATGCCCTATGTGGAGCTGAAACCATAAATAAGAGAAAAGAAGAATTTAATATCCGCACTATTTATTAGATAGTTCTCCGAACCGAGGCCGTATAATGATAAAAATATGCACGGCATAATGATACTGTAAAATTAGAAATGCAAAAACTGAACATACTGTGGAAAACTGAACTTAACATTGCTTTCTTGGTTTTGCTCTTCCCCATAAATCTTCATTTCTCTTTTTCTCACACGAATTCTCAACATTTTCACATGTCATCCCCTGTTAAACCTTTTTTACAGTTAATGTAATGTAACCGTCAACGCAACGCACATAATTTTTATTGAATCTAACTAGTTTTGAAAGTAATGTTCTGATACTTATCTGTTTTTGAAACTAACCAAAATATTTGTAAGCTAATATAGAGTTAGTCTATCGAGAATTGAACCTTGAAGGATATACATAAAAAATGCTTTAACCTTACAAAATCTGGCAAAATATCTGTTATGCAAAAAGTTGATGTATCTCTATAGGAAAGTTGCTGATATATATATATATATATATATATATATATATATATATATATATATATATATATATATATATATATATATATATATATATTTTCACAAGACCCAGAGGAGCTGCAAAGACGCATACAAGAACTGCAAAGGGCTGGCGAACAATTTGGCTTGAAAATAAACCTGAAAAAGAGTCAGGTTATGTTCAATAACTTCGCTCAGGACAGAAGAATTTCAGTTTTAGGAAGGGATTTAGAGATTGTGGACAGCTTTGTATATCTTGGGCAGAGGATTTCCATGGAGGGGAATACCGCCCGGGAGGTGGAACGGCGTGTTAAATGTAGCTGGCAGGCATTTGGTAGGCTCAACATAGTGTTTAAGAGCAGACTCCCACTTTGCCTGAAAAGAAAAGTATTCGATCAGTGCGTTCTACCCGTTATGACATACGGAAGTGAAACCTGGACACTCACATCGCAATCAATTCAAAAACTTCGGGTGGCACAGGGGGGAATGGAAAGATGTATGCTTGGCATTACAAGACGAGACAGAAAGTCCTGCGCATGGATCAGGGAACAAACAAAAGTCTGTGACATCATTGGAAGAGTAAAACAGTTGAAATGGAGATGGGCAGGCCATATAGCGAGGCGATGGGACGATAGATGGACCAAGGCAATCCTGGAGTGGATACCGCTTGATCGCAAACGTCCGCGAAGAAGACCGAAAGCACGATGGACTGATGACGTCGTTAAGTATATTGGACCCGAGTGGCAGAGGAAAGCCCAGGACCCTGAAGGTTGAAAGCATGCTGAAGAGGCCTTCATCCTATAGTGGATCGATACGGGCTGATGATGATGATGATGATTATATATATATATATATATATATATATATATATATATATATATATATATATATATATATATATATATATATATATATATATATATAATATATATATATATATATATATATATATATATATATATATATATATATATATATATATATATATATATATTATTATTATTATTATTATTATTATTATTATTAGATGCGTATAGACCCGGTCGGATCACGAAAAGCATTCTGACTCATATTCGAGTGTTCTTTCTGATCCTCCACACCTCTCTCATCCTTTCTCCGTGGATTCTCTTTCTCTCCTCGGTCCACTTTGTTCCCGATCTCCTCGAAACTTCGCTCTCTGATGCAACGTTCCACATATGTATTTTGTTTCTGTATGTTCTTCTATCCTCAATCTCTGTCGGACCCATTTGTGCCTTTCCCAAATCAGCTCTGTGGTCTTTCGAGCATGTGGTCTGTATCCTTTCTCTGTCCATATTGGTGTGTTTCTCTGTCTGAAAATTTTACTTTAGAGATTGTGTTAGTCAGTGTTTACTTGATCAATCGTAGTGTTTTGGGGTCCAGTCCTTGTTCTTCTAGGATGTTGAACAAAGATTTTCGGTCGATGCATTTGATGTCGTATGCTTTCTTGAAGTCCACGAACGTGCAGATGATTGGGACGTTCCTGATAGCTTTGTATTTTAATATGTGAAGTTTTTAGGTTAAATATTTATTCATTTATTTTTTTTTCCTTTATTTTAAAGGAAAAAAAAAATATGAACACGCCACAATCATTCAGAAGATTACTTAAATATTTATTCAGGGCATGAGCGACCAGGGCGAAAGCCTGCCCGGTACTTGCCAATTCTCTGTTCTAATTGTTCTTGTGTTATATGGAGAAGGCATGCTGAGAGGATTTTGTAAGTGACTTGTAGTAAGGAGATTTTTCTATAGTTGTTCACATCTGTGCTGTCTCCCGTCTAGTGCAGCGGATGGATAAGAACACATTTCCATTCATCTGGTAATTTTTCTATTTGCCAAATGTTCGTGATAATTTGCGTAAGTTCCTGCAGTGAATTGGGTCCGAGGTTTTTCAATAGTTTCGCGGTGATACCATCTTTACCTGTTGTGGTGTGTGGTCTTCCTGTGTTGGTGGTGGTGATTCTGAGTGGGTATGGATACAATTTTCCTTGGGAAATCTTGTGCCGCGTTCAGGGCAATTGAGGAGATCAGCGAAATAGTGTGCCAGCTCCTGACAATTCTCCTTATTGGTTAGCGCTAATCTCCCATTCCGCTTTCTGAAGCAAAGATTTTGTGGTGTATATCCACGGATTTCTCTTGCAAAAGTCCTATGAAATCTCTCGTGTTATAATTGCGGAAATTCTCCTCTATAGAGTCTAGTTGTTCCTTCATGTACTTCCTCTTTGTTTGCCTGATAACCTTTGCGGTCTCTTTTCTAGTCACGTCAAAAAGCTGTTGACTTTCTGGACATTTTTTAGTATTGTACTGCTGCAATGCTCGTTTACGTCGCTGCAATGCACTTTCGCATTCCGAGTCCCAGCAAGGGTGTTTTATGTTCTTTTTCAATGGGATCAGTTCCTGTGCATTTTGTGTAATTTTTTTATGGAATTTTTTCCATGTATCTGCCTGTTCCTTTTGCTATTTATCTGTTATGTTGAATTCCTTGATCTTCTTTTTTGTCGAATTTCTGTAGATGTGCTTTCTTATGATGAATTCTCTTTGGGGTGAACTTGACTTTGATTGGTGTTAGGTAGTAGTTTGAGTCAATGTTTGTGCCCCTGCGGATTTGAACATCTTGGATCTCTCTTTGTTGTGGATATGAGATCGCAAAGTGGTCTATCTGGAATTCTCCAATCTGTTGAATAGGCGATCTCCTTGTCTTCTGTTTTCGTGCAGATTTTCTTAGGGATGTTGGTATAGTTCGATGGGTCTTGTGCCATTCTTATTGGTAAATTTGGGACCGGGGAATTTGCCTACTGTTTTCTGATGGATTTTTTCTCTACCAATTTGTGCTTTAAAGTCTCCCAGTAAAATTTTGACGTCATCCTTTGGGACCTTTGCCATTACCTTCTCTAGTGTTGCCCAGAATTTTTCTGTAGACCTGGTTTTTCTTGTTGTCTCCGTTTGTGGGGGCATGTACATTGATCATGGTGTATTTTTTATTGGCGCACTGTATGCGCATTATCATGAGTCTATTGTTTATGGGCGTGATTTTCTTAATAAAGTTAACTACCCCTTTATGTACCACAAAGGCCATGCCCAGAAGCAGAGCGCCCCTATATATATATATATATATATATATATATATATATATATATATATATATATATATATATATATATATATATATCGACTTCCACCTCTCGACTCTCGAAATTGCCGGTCTTGGACTCGAAGAAGTTGGTTAGTTTTTGAGGTCTTCATTCTTGGCGAAGGTTACGCCCGTCATTCGGTCGGACAGCGTGCCAAATAAGTGATAGTCGATTGACGCTAGGTCTGGAAAGTACGGTGGAAGCCGAGAAACCTCCTATTCATTCAGGACCGGCTTGACGATGTTTGATGTCTGAGATCCAGCGTCATGAAGCAATATGACTTGGTCTTGGCAATCGAGTTGTTTCAGTTGAATAACCTCATTTGTACGGTGCAGCTCGGCGAGATAGTATTCCTTGTCGAGCGTTTTGTTCTTCTTCAGCATTTCCCAGTACACGAGATTCTTCTCGTCCCATCAAATGGAGATCGCTGTGATGAATAATGCTGTGCTGTGCTGTGCTGTATTTTCTTGAAGTCTTTGAAGAAATAAAATAACCAGCGACGCCCGACGACGTTTATTCTTCATCATGATAACGCGAGCTCTCACATATTGGTCTGAGCAACTCAATATTTGTCCGGTCAAAACATCGAATTGATAGATCATCCGCCTTACAGTCCTGATTTGACACCCAAGGATTTCTTTTTGTTCCACTTCCTAAAGAATAAACTACCTGGTCAACGATTTTCAATGCCAGAAGAAGCGGTTGGCGCATTCAAAATGCATTTTTGAGATAGCTCAATCGGAAAAGAAAAAATGCTATGACAAATGGTTCAAACGTTTGCAAAAGTATATCAATCATCGCGGAAAATATTTTGTGCAGCAATAAAACCGTTTTCAATGATAAATATTTCATTTTATTTATTATTCAGGATATATAAATAGTAACCCTCGTAAAAGAAGTGTCACAAAAACTTTTGAAATGATTCAAAACTGTTTATGGCGAGCATAGAAAACTGCTCATGTTCAGCTCACTTCAAACTATTGATATTCTAAAGTCTAATGTTTACGGTTTCTTTGCAAACAAAACCATTCCTCATTTACGCCTGACTTGGTTCAGTGCTTCTTCTGGCAATTCAGCAGACTGAACCTAACAATGAAATGGATGAGTTGCCATACGATTTCGAATATCCATCAAGATTATTGTTTATACATATTTCTAAACCATTCTATTAAATTTATTTTTGATATGGGTATTTATTTAATGATGCTTTCATTTAAAAGTTAAATTAATTCATTAATTATTAGAGATATCGAGTGCGCCAACCTAATTTCCCTTCGGAATAATCCGGATTTTGTTTTGTTAAGTCCAGCGGTCAGCTCCGCGAGTTCATATCGGATTTCAAACTCAGTTGGAGAACATCGAGTGACAAATTGTTAGGTAGGTCAATGCATCATTATTTATGTTTGGTAAAATGGGACACAATGCTGTAATTCAGAAAAGAAATGGATATACTTTACGAAGGAATGTGGGCAATAGAATGTTTGGAATAAGCTAAAATCATATGTACTAAAACTAAATAAAATGTGGAAGTTAAAATATATATGTTACTCTAATCTTTTAGACTGATACAAGTTTTAGTAACTGTAACAAGGAAAATGGAAGGAATTCAAAAGGGTGTGCTAATTTATAGATAAAATATGTGATAAATTGGATATTGTTGGGTTATTCGGATAATAATTAAGTCTTTCTTCATTTGAAATTAATATATAAAGTCTCTCAAAATCTTATTAAAAATTTGGTATCGGTTTTGCGATAGGGGGTAAGTGATAAATTAGAGGATTTTGTATCTGCTGAGTTACTTCCTACAAAGAATTATAAGTGTTTCTTGAGAAATTAACATTTTCGAGATATTTATGTAAGTTTTTGATTCTTTTTATTTTGTAGATATTTTAGTTGTCTTGCGGATACAGTCAATCAAATTTTATCTAAATGTGTTTGAGTCTTCTTTTGTCCGCAATTTAGTTATTTTAAAAGCGTATTTAGTTTCATTTAAATTTACCTTGAAGGTTATAAGTTCAGCTATAGGCTATTATGTTGTAATTCCTTTAAAGACACAAAAGTCTACTGTATCTGGGATTTAATGAGGATTAGATGGTCAGTACATAAGTCTAGTTGATAGGAAACTTTATTGAATTGTGTCGATGCATAATAACTATGTTCGCACTATCGATGCACTCAAAAAAGAACGAACCTGATTCTGAACCCTAACTTATGTTAGGACTTATGTTAGTCAGTGACCAAGAGTCATAAAAAAGCGGAATATTGTGTTTCTTTTAAATGGTGACGTGGGTGGGGTGTATACAGCGGTAATTTCTGTTTTGCTAAAAAAACGAACAGTTTCTTCTTTTTAAATAGGATATATATATATATATATATATATATATATATATATATATATATATATATATATATATATATATATATATATATATATATATATATATATATATATATATTGGGTTTTCCGGAAAGTACATTGTACATAGGATAGTAAAGTACGTAGGATTTTCCATTAATTGCTGTTTTAACGCTTTTATGTTACGTTCAGATTGTAATGTTTACGTTCAGATTCGCTTTGATTTCAGTTAGTCAAGTTGATTCAAATGGAATTAGTAAAAAGGAAAGCCGTCGTCCAGGAATAAAATGTTTAGTTTCAGTTGCTTGTTTTTCAGCTGTTCTTCTTCTGTTTTATATCATTTCCTATTTAAACTATTCTGAACGGAGCGGCACATATAGTAATGCGATGTTCGGTGGGTAAGGTGGATAGCCCAAAATATCATTTACGAAATCATAAGCTCATTTAGTAGAAGATATAGATAGTAACATTTTGTCGATGGTGATTGAACGTTTATCTCTACTAATTTTGTAAGGAATATCTATATTTATTTTGCTATAGGTTTGAAAAACGAAACATGAATATAAAAAGTGAAGAAATGCGTAATAACTAATCTAATCGTATAATTAAATCAACCAACTAAATCGTAACGCGAAAAACTAAATAAGCTTAATTAACAATGCTGAGCTTGGCGAATTAAATTGTTATTTGTAGGTTCAGTTAAAATATTTTTGCATTAATTTGTATATAATGGAATCTATTTTATACAAATATACTGCCAGTTTACAGTAATAAATAGTAAATAAATACTGTAATATATAATAATACTGTAATATGTTATAAACATATGTAATAAAAAACTACATATTAATTTCCATGATAAGCAAAGTCATTGCTTCCTGATATTCATTTGATTAGACATATTAAATCTACATAACTTCCTTTCAGTGTATCAATTTATATATAATGTAAGTTAAAGACTGAATATTATTAAAAGTTATTTAGATAAAATACCCTCAATAGAGTAATTTGATGTTTTCCTTGTCAAACTATTAGTAATTGACATTTCATATTTCATAATTAGGATATACATTACGAGAAAAATATTTTTTTTTTAAAATCATATATAATACTTATAATTAATTTTAATAATGATGATAATTCATTTTAATAATAATGATAATTAAATATAATTATAATTAGCATAAGATTATTATTCATTTAATATTTGCTTAATGTCCTCCTGATTAAAAAAGTGAAATTGCGAAGTTGCGTTTTCGATTCTTTAGACAGGAAGCTTGATTTTCCTCTGAAGTATGACGAATTTCGTATTGTTGAATCTTCCCGACACTCCAGGAGCTCAGGCGAGATTCCATTACAGAATAATGGGCGTTAAACTGTAACGTAGGTAAATGTAATGTTACCTGGACTAAGTAAAAGCTGACATTGGTCTGTAATTTGGGAAGGACGTTTATCCATGTCCTCTCTAGGTTTTGAAAGGAATTAGAATAATAGAAGAGGTCTGGAATAAAGTAAAATAACATCTGTGGCTCGCCTTCACACCCATGTCTTTCTGCCATTATGATATTATCTTACGACCATTGCTACAGTATTTTATACAACGAGGGTTGTTCAATAAGTCCTTAGAAAATCCAAGAGATGGCGCTCGTAGCATCGGAAATGGTTTGTTTTTGTAAGCATCATTATTCATTAGATAGCTGTCAAAGAATCGGTTATATTCATCACATGGTTTCATTTTTATTGTCGATTGAAGCTTTTGTTTATTTAGAAAAATGGAAAAAAATGAGTTTCGAGTGGTGATTAAACGCTTATATTTAAAAGACTTAACACCGAAAGAGATCAAAGCTGAGTTGGATAAAATTTCATGGCACGTTTGCTCCTGTGTTTGCAACTGTTTATAATTGGGTAAATGAGTTTAAACGTGGCCGTACACAAAAAGATAAACATAGGCCAGGACGTTCAGTGGAAGTGACTACTCCCGAAATGATTGACAAAATCCACGACATGGTTTTAAGTGATCGACGAATCAAAGTGCGCGAAATAGTTCAGGCTACAGGCTCATCGCGAGGTACAGTGTTTTCAATTTTGCACGAAAAATTGGGTGCGAAAAAATTCGGCAAGATGGGTGCCGCGTTTGCTCTCAGTAGATAATAAACGTAATCGTGTGGTCGACTCTGAGGTTGTTTTGGCACTTTTCGTCGCAATCCTGATTAGTTTCTGCGTCGATAGATAACTGTGGACAAAACATGGATACACTATTATACTCCAGAGACAAAGGAATAAGTAACACAGTGGATTTTTGAAGGCGCATGGGCTCTGAAGAAGGCGAAGATGGTGAAATCGACAAGGTTATGGCCACAGTTTTTTGGGATGCACGCGGAATCATCTACACCGATTACTTGGAAAAAGGAAAAACAGTAACTGGAAGGTATCATGTGTCGTTGTTGCACCGGTTGAGCGAAGAAATCAAGAAAAATCATCCTCATTTGAAAAAGGAAAATATCCTTTTCTATCAAGACAAAGCACGGGTGCACCTGTACAGTTTCAATGGCCAAAATTTTGGAATTAAAGTTCGAATTATTACAACATTCATCGTATTCACCGGATTTGGCCCTCAGTGACTTTTTTTATTTCCGAACATAAAAACATGGCTCAGCAGACAACAGTTCATATCGAACGAGTAGGTCATCGCCCAAACAGATGTCTATTTTCAGGACTTTCCAAAATATTACTTTTTAGACGGCTTAAAGCCGTTATTATGTTATGCTATGCTATGTTATGTTATGTTATGTTATGTTTGTTATGTTGTGTTATGTTATGTTATGTTATGTTATGTTATGTCATAATATATTATGTTATGTTATGTTATGTTATGTTATGTTATGTTTATTACGTTAAGGGGCAAGCTAATTACACGAAACGACACTCGACAAACAAATAATGCGTCGTGCGACGATAAAAAATCAGTAAACGGACGCCCGGAAGTGGAATCGAGCTCCATGGACATTCTCGAACTACCCAGATAGCGCAGTAGCCGGCTTATAAAGGCGAGCGCAATGTTCCGTGTACCTTACTTAGTCTCTTCGTATGAAGCAAATAACACTTGAGAATGCCAAATGCTATTTTGTTGAAATGTCATGACCATTTACAGAACGAACGGCATGATACTCGTAATGATTTACGAATATTATTTACACCGATCCATTTTTGTTTTCATTTATTAATCAAATTTCCATTCTTCTATTGGAACTGTGGGTGACTCAAATAGATTTTCTACTAAACATGTAATAATAACTTTTTTTTAACATTTCGACACGCATTTTGCTAACAATGTTTGCATCACCAGGAGATGATTCAATCTAATCAAATACTCCTATACTAGAGAGAGAGACAATAATTCATATACCATACTGTAAATTTAAAACGTCTCTTTAACAATCCCATACAACTAATTCAATATACAAATAAAATACTAATTTTAATATTTTAATTGTTTCAGTGAAGTATCTTCGTGAAGTTACTCCTTATTTCCGCAAGGCCAGTATTATCTCAGAAGTTGGGTGGGAATTGCAAAGAGGATTTTTATCAGGAGCCCCTCCAGTAGTGCGATTTCCTCAACGAGCGGACACGCGATATTTGCCTTTACAACTCTGTCATTTAGCACGAAACTTCAGATATCCAGATCCAGGTAAGCATGATATTTAACCTAATTTATATAAAAAAATATTATTTATGATTGATTTATGTTAAATTATTATTTAATTTTCGAACTGTTTAGAATCCGAATAACGAATTCCTATTGGAGTTTTCGTAGTTGAAAAATTATTTTTTATTAAGTGTATTATCTTAATTAAAATTTGCAATTTCTTTAAGCCTATTTTAAACTACTCTTTTTTTTTAAATATAATAATAATATTTCGAGGTATTTTTAGACCTAAATAATATATATATATATATATATATATATATATATATATATATATATATATATATATATATATATATATATATATATATATAGAACTCGACCCCACAACACTACGATTAATCAAGCAGACACTGACTGACACAACCTTTAAAGTATGGGAGAAATTTCCGAACCATTCCTGATTGAATCTGGAGTACGGCAAGGAGATGGGTTATCCCCACTCCTCTTCAACATGGTCCTGGAAGTAATTTGGGAATGTGAAAAAGAACTGAAAAATCAAGGACACTGGACACCAATACGACGATCCAAAAAGAACATAGAAATATTATGCCTGGCTTTCGCAGACGTTCTAGCCATACTCGCAGACAATGAAAAAAGAGCAACCAAACAGATCGAAGTCCTCAAGGAATTGTCAGAGAGAGTTGGCCTACAAATCTCCTTTTAAAAAACCGGCAAAATAAATAGGGTCACTCACTTCAAATACCTTGGCGAGATCCTCGAACCCACAGGAGGAGAGAAGGTAGCACAGAAGACTCGATTACAGAAGATGAAGAGGGCATACGGCAAGGCACACAATATCTACAATAAGAAATGCCTATCCACACATGCAAAAATAAGACACTACAACTCAGTAATGAAACCAGAAGTACTATACGCAAGCGAGACACTTCCACTTCATACAAAAAGCGGCATAGAAAACTACTAAAAGAAGAACGCAAAATTATGAGGAGCATTCTTGGCCCAAAACTGTCAGAGGAAGGATACAGACTACATTCTCGAAACATAAGAAACATAAGAAAAAGAAGGTTGAAATTCTATGGACATATCAGTAGACTTCCACCGACAAGACTCACCAACAGAATTGTTACATACATACAAGGAGTCAAGTCAACAGTACCATGGATCACACAAGCCAGAGCTGATCTGGAAAATACACAAATGGGTCCGACAGAGATTGAGGATAGAAGAACGTACAGAAACAAAATAGATATGTGGAACGTTGCAGCAGAGAGTATTCGAGGAGATCGGGAACAAAGTGGACGGAGGAAAGAAAGAGAATCCACGGGGAAAGGATGAGAGAGGTGTGGAGGATCAGAAAGAACACTCGAAAATGAGTCAGAATGCTTTGCGTGATCCAACCGGGTTTATACGCACCTAATAATATATATAATTATAATTAATATATTCTTTGATGACTTTGATTAATTTTGATAAATTGACGGTTTTTCTCAAAAAAACGAAAAATTCTGAAAATTGTTGTGTATTTTTTTCTGAAAAGTACATTCAAACACCAAAAAAACGGCCAAATACGGCCATCAATACAGTATTATATCTTTTATTTATTTCAACTGCTACAACAAATTTTATTTGTAATAATTGCAAAACTTTTTCTAAGCTTTCTTATGTTCTTGACTATTGTATAATAGCAAATGTATAAAGAAAAATTTCCTTAAAATAATGTCACCTAAACTTTAAACTTTGAAAATGACCCCAGGGTATTGTTAAATTACCAAAATTAGGAATTCTTAAATATTACTTCGCAAAGATCTAACAGCGGTCTATCTGCGGTCTGTAACAGGAGATCGTTTAGTAGCGATGAATTTTCCGAGAAAAAACTAATTGCCGCTATTAACTATTTCCTCGACGTATATTACTGCCATCTAAGCTTTGTGTTTTCTTAACGATTAACAAAAAAAGGCACCTCGGAAGCGAACTTTCTTTTATACGACTATCCGGAGGAAGCTGCAGGAATAAATCAGGACTCGAAAAACGCGAAACTGCAGTGTCTTTAATGGAGGTAATTAATTTACCTTGCAGGAGCATCATGAATGGCTTAATAGGGTTGAATATTTTTCGATGTAATGGCATCTGGCTTTATATCAGGAAAATTAACAAGGCATCCTGACATGTTCTATAATACACATTTTATCGAGCAGTTTGAAATTACTTTGGTCGTTTTAGTTATTAATAATTAATTGATAATTAATATTGATTATTAATAAGTTTAGCTCGTTAGCTTTGACTAGTAGAAAAAAATGTAGGTTGTTATCTCTAGTGTCTGTATGAATCCCGATTGTCTATGAAATTATTCGATTTATTTAGCCCGAAACCAGTGGCAGCTCCTGAGGGAGCGCGTTAGGGCGCCGCTCCTCTAGCATTTATCACAGTAAACAATTTTTCAAAGCAAAACACCATATTTTATTTCCGTAGAGTTTCTTTCCTTTAACTCATTTTCCTGGTTCACCACCTGTATAGGGTTCCGATAACGCGTAAAGTCAAAAGGAGGAAGGGGAAATCAAAAAAAAATTTAGCAGCACTATTTTCTTTACGCCCTCCCACTTTAAAAACCCACGAGCCGGCACTGCCCGAAAGAACAATACTACAGAATGATCTTCGAGGTATACTTTTACATCCCGTCTCGAAGCCCAAGTGAAACGTGCAACACACATAAATACACAAATTAGATTTTGTTCCTTGGAAAACACACGAACACACCTTGGACACACATGAAATATACAAAAAATCTACTTTATCTGATGCCTATGAAACTACG
Source organism: Cosmopolites sordidus (assembly GCA_031761425.1). Classification (NCBI taxonomy): domain Eukaryota; kingdom Metazoa; phylum Arthropoda; class Insecta; order Coleoptera; family Curculionidae; genus Cosmopolites; species Cosmopolites sordidus. Next base: position 643,975 of record JARFXV010000986.1, read on the forward strand.
TAATATCGATGGCTAAAATAGGGTCGTTATGAATGCATCTAATTGGATTTAAAATTTTACTGAAAACCCTGTATGTTGATTTTTTGTTGTATATTGGTTGCTATTTATGTATCTGAAATTGACAACAATGGTGTTGCTAGGCATCATCTAACATATACATTGCAAAGTTTTACATTATTGTATGTATACTCACTCAAAACGTTTTGTCATACCGACACTATTTGTGTTGTTTAGTGACTTGAAAATTTCATCTCAGTCAAAAAACGGAATTAACTCGTAAGAAGTTTCGTACGATGATTTACTACGACTTTCGTGCTATGACAACAGTGCATCGATCAACTAAGTTCGGCTTTTGGCGATGAAGCACGATCTAAAGTCACTATATATCACCGGCTTAGTGCGTTAGTGCGCGAACTGATAAAGCAAGATCATATGCAAGAACATATGTTATACCGTCAGATTGAGGCATCCCTGGGCATTAGTATGACAAGCATTCACGAGATTTTATATAAACATTTGAACATAATAAATTTTTTTTACAACATTTTTTTAAACATTTACACAACATTGAAAAAGATTTGTGCGCGTTGGATTTGCTCAAAACTATAATCATGGTGCGTCAAAAGCCAGATATAACATCTACACAAGTGACGAATCTTGGATATATGCGTATGAGCCCGAAAATAAACAGCAGTTATGCTGTTTGGATAACTGCTGTTTACTTTCGGACTGTATGGATCTTTCAAAATGAGTCAAATCCAACAAAAGTTGTTCGCGCAATTTTTTGGGATAAATGGGCATGTGGCTACAGTGCCTCTAGAGAATCGTAGAACGGTCAATACTGAATGGCACACAACCATTTGTTTACCGGAAGTCTTTGAAGAAATAAGAAAAAACAACCAGCGATGCCGGAACATTCTTCACCATGACAACGCGAGCCCTTATATATCAGTCCAAACAACTGCATATTTGACCAGTCAGAGAAATCGCCAACAATGTGCTTAAAACGGCGGCTTTAATAGCATCAGAAGATAAATGTTTCAAAGAGTCAAAAATTTCCAATGAGACCGTTAATTTAATGAAAAAACGCCCGAAAACTATAAGAAAACGTATTCGAGAGAAAACGCACCGATTCAACAATAGTTTTTCTAAATCAAAATATATATATATATATATATATATATATATATATATATATATATATATATATATATATATATATATATATATATATATATATATATATATACTATATATACTAACTCTCATTTATATCTCATTTATGTTTAAATCGAAATATAACTATAAAGGGTTATAGTTAAACAGAGGAAATTTAGTAAGGAACCTGTAAACCTTTGTTACTCAACATATGTTGTCCTACAGTGTGTTTGTAATATAATGAAAAAACAAATTATACAATCAGTAATTTTTTTTTTCGAAATATTACAAATACAAAAAAGCTTTTTGAATATTTAAAGGGGTCATGATGATTTAGGATACTAGTGGAATATTCCACATGAAAAGCAGAGGTGCTTTTCCTTCACATGTGCGTGAGAGGCAGTTTTCCAAACTGCCCAAGTAATCTACTGAACTTTTATAAAGGGGGTATCTTATCGGAGACAACAGTGATTACATATTTAATTAAATTTAGTAGATAAAAAGAAAACCAGCGTTTCAATTTAACCAATCGAACAAACACGTGGAAATCCAATGTATCCTACTTCAATATTCCAGAATAGCCACCTTAAACTGTTGTTATATTCAATCTTTCATGCCTAATCCCTCGCAGGGTAAAGAGACAACTTTGATCGACAAAGTAAGTAAAAAGGCCTTACTAAAATTAACTCATTTTAGTTAGCATTTAGAAATATCACATTATTGTCATTGTCAACAAACATCAAATAAACGTTTTAGCCATTAATGGGAATATACATCTGTTCTTTACACATGTTTAAAAGATTTAGTTGTGAGATTAGAGTAATTTTACTTCGAAAGTTAAAGTTATAGTGAAATAATAATAATAATAATAAATAATATTATTTAATAATTCTCATAATGCTTTCAAATTGATAGGTTACTAGGAAAATCAGTCACTATCAAACATTCTGAATTTTATAGAAATTATTATCGCAAGAGGCATTTATCTGAGATTTGTCTGGTGCCCGGGCCACAAGGTCATAAAAGGATGGCGAAGATGCTGACCACTTTGTTAAACGCTCTGTGATTGATGGTTTTTTCCTTCCATTCACCTATAATATCAAAGACCTAAACTCTTTAACAAATACATATTCAATAAACAACACTCAAAATTATTGGAACAACCTTAATAGACCTAATAAGTTAAGAAATATAAAGCCGCTGTCCTATGAGCCCCTCCTAGATACCTTTCGTTATAGAAATTCCTGCATAATGTAGCATAGGCCTAAAATAGGCCATTGTAAATTCTCACGAGTTCATACCTAAACAGACTGATCATCCCAAGCGCGACTTCTACAACGCCCTTTTAACAGTTAAATATCTTATTGCCGAATGCCTTTCTCTTATTCCTGTAAGACGCCGTTTTGGCTGAAATAATGATCTAAAAACCAATCTTGGTTTCGGGAAAATACTGGATGCTTTCTGTTTCTTAAATAAAATATGATATCTAACAAAAAATTAAATCCTTTATCCTGTGTACATACCTATGAATTAGAATATCTACGATTTTAATCTCTATCTCTCTATGACTATTCTTAACTTCTTACGGCACTTTTTTGTCTACAGCCTTCTTCCTAATTGGACTGTGTTATCTCAGAATATGTATACTATTCTCTCTATTTATAGCAATAGCCTTTAATTATACTGGGTGTAGAGGTTTGGGCTATCCATCTAACCCCTTGGTGGAATATTCTCCATTTCTTTCTATTTCTAGCCATCACCATGGCTCCCTCTCAAATTGTTCCCAACCTTGTTCAGATTTTCATCAATTGTGTTTTTCCACTTTTCTTCGATCTTCCTTCTCTTTTTCCGTGCACTCCCATAGCCCTAAATTTTTTCACTATAAAATAACAATTATAAAATTATAAAAAAGTTCCTGCTATATGTATATATTCTTAATAGGTATATTCTATGTTGAGCAGAATCTGCGATTTTGTATTATATTTTTTCATTTCAAGATTGGCCTCATAGAACTTCTTTTGAACCTAGTTCTTTTGAACCTGGTACACACAAAATATACCACCCTTGTTAACCCAAAAAAGGTGCGATTTCCGCCTCTTCATATTAAGCTTGGACTAATGAAAAAGTTTATCAAAGTCATGTACAAAGAAGATAATGGTTTCAAGAACCTAAAAGAAATATTTCCTCAATTAAGTGAAACAACACTAAAAGAAGACATATTTATTGATCTTCAAATAAGGAAGCTTTTATGTGATTTTTGTTTTCAAGAATAATTAGATGAAATTAAATTGGCAGCTTGGAAGTGTTTTGTAAGTGTAGTGAATGAAGTTCTGGGCAACAAGTAAGATGAAAACTATAAAAACCTCATAGATGAGCTCTTGAAAGCATATCAAAATACTAGGGTGTTGCATGTCCTTAAAAATACATTTTTTAAACTCCTATTTGAATTTTTTCCTGAACATTTGGATGAGTAAGCCACGAAATAGCAGAGAGGTTTCACTAGGATATCAGGATGATATCAGCAAGATACTAGGAACGTTTGAACCCATCTATGTTGGACGAATACTGCTGGTTTTTAAAAATAGATGATGATACAGAACACAAGGGGAAAATTTTAAAGTTTTTGTCGCAGTATGGCATATCATGTAATATATTTTTTATTCACATAATCTTCAGTAATTTCTTTGCATGGATTTAACACGTTTTACATGTTTATATTAAATAATTATTAGATTAAAAAAATATGTCGTCTCCCTTTTTTCCGTACCTCCGACCCAACGTAACAAAAAAACTATGTGTTACAATAAT
>JARFXV010000987.1:0-137500 GCA_031761425.1 Cosmopolites sordidus
TAAATTAGAATCTACTGAAAAACAAATGGTTTTAAGCACAAAAAAATCAATTGATAGAGATTTTTAACTTTTTTTTCATATTGGTCTCCTCGAATAATCTTCTTATTTGTACGGTCTATTAAGAAAATTAATATAATAAAATTATTTGAAAAATATCTATCTTAATGGGTAAATATTTTATCTGGCTATCTAAAATTTGTATCTTATTGTTATCGCGTAAATAAACATTAAACAATTTAAATTAACATTAGGTATACGTATACCTAATTCGGTTTAATATTGTCGATGACAAGTCTTTGCAAGTTGGTAAGCAAAGACGCGATTCACGTAATCAAGCATGTTTCGATAAAAATATCGGGCCTTCTGTTGACTTGTTTAAGAACAAGTGCACCGGCTTAGCAAACAAGGAAAGGCATACAAGTTGATGCGTGCACGAAATCAAATCTATAAAAGGCAGAGATAGCTCTAGGAATGTCTTGTTATTTTTGTGTGCTTCGTCAATAATTCAAAAAACGTGAGTGATAAACATTATAGCCATTATTTTTATACTTATCTATAAATCTGTTCAAAGTAATTTTATTGACACCTTGGCAAATTTTGTATTTCATAATATATTGAGAATTTAAAATACTGGTTTACGCACTTTCCTATGAGCCAATTAGTACCTATGTGTTTAATTTTCAACATTTTTTAATTAATTAAGCTATGAAGCCTTTTGGGTTCCAAGAGCTTTTGAATAAAATGCATTCTGATCAATAGGACAAAGATTTATACTATTTTCAAGGACTGGAAAAGAAATATTTAAGACTGCTAACTATATCGAACATTTTTGCTTCTTCTAAACAGGAAGATGATAGATTACGAGCTTCGTATAATATTTGATTGTTAATGGCAAAAGCCGAAAAACCACACACAATTGGCGAAGGCATTCATCATAAGACGCCGTCTGATATTACCGAGAAAATTCCTCTGAGTAATAATTCACTGCAAAGAAGAAGAAACGAAATTGCTAAATACGTTGAAATATCATTATGCGATTACTTAAAGACATGCAAATTTTCCATTCAACTCGATGAATCAACTCTATCAAATAACGAAGCACTACTCTTGTCATACGTTCGAGTTATAAAAGAAGAAAACATTTGTCAAGAGTTATTATTTACTAAAAAGTTAGAAACCGATACAAGGGAGAATCGATAATTAATACCATGAATAAGTTTTTTCAAGAGTTAGAAATTCCTATAGGTAATATGGTATTTTGTCAGCTGCTACTACTGATGCTCCAGCAATGACGGAGTGTCATAGGCACTTCATAGCGGATTTGAATAAATAAGATTAGAAGCAATTCATTGAATGACGATAGCGGCCAACTTTGTAGCAAAAATGAAGATTACAATCGCTAGCTGCTGCACACAGAAATTCATTGACTCAAAAATTATTCGTCTGAATCGTTTTGGCAATCTATTTGGCTCAGTACTGGACTTCCTTAAAAACAGATCAAAAACTGCGCGAAACCGTGATTATATCCAAAAATTACATCGTTTATTTGACAAACCGGTTTAAAATATTTAATGAAGATGATGAGTTGAAATGTATTAAAACAAAAAACGCCATAGCTGCTTTTGTGAGAAAAATTCTTCTAAAAAAAGGAATAAAACAATTTTTTATTTTCACTTTATCTATCACTTTTATTTTTAAAACAAAATTTGTGTGACTATAATTTCGTAAAACGATTCTATATTCTCAAACACTATTTTAAAACCAAGGTTTTAACCTATACCAGTAGTATTTATTATACCGTAAACCTACACTTCTTTAAAACTAAACCTGTGTTTGAGAATGTAAAATCGTATTACGAAACTAGTCACACAAATTTTGTTTAAAAATAAAAGCGATAGATAACAAAGTAAAACATTATTTTATTCATTTTTAAAAAATGAACTATTACAAAGTAACTGACAAATCAAACAAAACTTCTTGTGTTTAAACGAAATCTAGGTAGAGGTGAATACAACCACTTTCCCATAATCAGCAGTCTCTGCAACACAGGAAGATTTACGTTCTTCCAACCTTCTTCGTGCTGATTTTACAGCGTGCTCCAGGATATTTTAAACATGAATATACCGAGTTGGGTTTTAGATCCCTTCACAAATGCAGATACAGCAAAATCGTCAAATTTAAGAAAAGGAACTGGTAGAACTCACAACTAAAGAAGAACGAAAAGTAAAATTCAGAAATGGATTCTAGCTACAAAAATGAGTTCTGGCTTCAAAAATCAATATCAGCTCTCAAAAATCAATACCCTGGATTGTGGGCAATAGTGCAGACATTTTGAATTGCATTTCCTCCATCATATTTGACTGAGCGTGGATTCAGTGTGGATGCAGTAGCGAATTTACTGTTTAAGAAAAGGAACGGGCTGCATATCACTGAGTGTGGCTATTTGGAACTGATGTTAACGAAATTGATATTAACCGAAAAAACCGATATTAACAAATTGCTAAAACTCCACCAACTTCAACTATCTCATTAATGTTTTTTTTTTCTTATTGATTTTGTGTTTATTTTCAAATTTTTAATAAATAATTCTTTACATTTGAAGGTGTTTTATTCAATTTGTACTTGTGTGTGATTCTTAATAGATAGATAAACAAATAAAATGCATATAGATAATGTGCAACAATATTTTATTATTTGATATAATTAACATGTAAGAGGGAGCGTTGGAATTGTTTTTTCTTGTAAAAGGGGCGGTAGTCCAGAAAAGGTTGGGAACCTCTGCTTTATCTGGAAGTAAGCGATTTGGCATTACTTTGCTTCAGAAGACCCTATGTAAAACACAACCGAGTATTTTAGGTATAGCTCCGCATTAATTCGATCTTGTATGACAGTTTTTTAAGTATGTTAATTTTTCGAAGAACGAGAACATATCACCACTGATGATTGATTATTGAGATTATTCGCAAATGCTAATTGATTATCTGGTATCAACGGTTTTCCGTAGGACTTCACCATTCAACATAACGGACCTAACAGGGCTAACACCTGCGGTCGGTCTATCATTCAATGAACTTTTCTATTGGTTTCTGTAACATTGCAGACATATTGAACATAACAATGTCTCTTTACATATATAACAGATTTCTAATATCACCAAGCATATATTTATGCATTTATATGAAAAAGCAATTCAGGAACCGCAAACTATATTAATTATATATATATATATATATATATATATATATATATATATATATATATATATATATATATATATATATATATATATATATATATATAATTTAATTAACTTCAAACAAACATTGCTTTGACAATAACATACAAAAAAAAACATAAACGTACAGATGTTCTAATATAATATCAAATACAGATACATCTCTTTTGGTATTTTATCATTATTTGTTCTTAGATGGCAGATATTAGGTATATCCATAAGTAAGGGGGTATCATCCGCTGGGGGGGGGGGGGGGACGTGTGCTGTCAATAATTTAACTTAATATAACATATTCAATATATTATATATTCGATATATAATATATTCGAGTTAAATATGTTGATATATAATGTGCTTATTAATAAGATATGAAAAAAATTGGCGAATCCTATAAAAATGGACGAACAAAGTGGAGAAAAGTTCCATATTAAACATTTCGTGTTTTATTAATTTCGAAAACACAACAATAGTTAGTGTGTCCGAACTTCCGATAGGGGTCGCTACCAAATCAAAATGGCAAATATCATTATGGCAATTATCATGGCACATCAAATGTCTGGTAAATCATCATGTAACGTTTAACATCAGAGCAACGCTTGGAAATTGTTGAATATTTTTATTATCATCATGAATGTTACGTACGCCAAACTAATAGTCTTTTACGGTGCACACAATCGCCCAACCAAGCGATGTATTCGCCAAATTATCAACAAATTCCGAAAGCATTCACGCTGCTCGATATTAAAACAAAAACCGTGCGTTCCGAAGAAAATATCACCGCTGTTGCTGGCAGTGTTGATGAAGATCCAGATTTATCAATTTGTTAATGGGGATCGTTACAGAGCCAATCAGATCATTGATTATTTAATTCCGAATTTGAATGGTATTGATCTGGTCGAGATGTGGTTCCAACAAGACGGCTCCTCACAATTCCGCGAGAAAATTATTTCGAGGAACGGACTTGTTAATTGGCCACCAAGGTCGTGTGATTAAGCGCCTTTAAACTATTTTCTTTAGGGTTATGTTAAATCTTCTTTCGTTGGAAGCCAACGAAACTCGAACAATCGCGGACTTCAGACCCTTGCTTGAAAAAATGGTCAGAAATTCGATTTACAAAATGAACTCTATCAGAAGTAGCTGTGGCGGACATTTATCCAAAATTGTTTTCAAACATTAATGTCATTGAATGTTATTTCACATAAAATAAATAATATCGAGACATCTAATTTGGTTGTTCGGCCGCTTTAAAAAAAAAATCACCCTATCCCATTAAGACTGTTTATTTTGGTTCCTTGGATAGCAGAATTTGTCAGCGTTTTTTTAAACAAGTGAACAAAATTTAAAGAGAAGGAATGTGGGTGCCATATTAATTTTTAGTTGAAAATATAATTCAACCATCTGCAGTGCACTTTTTTTTACAACTCATTGCTGAAGATGAAAACTGGATCATACACAACAATCCACATAAGAAAAAACCATTATTTAAAAAGTGTTACTGTCAATATGGTGGGATTTTACAGGAATTATTCGCTATGAGCTCTCAGCTTTAAAAATCTCCAAGACGCAACGTCCTATATTAAACATCCTATAGCATGACAATACAAAACCTCATAATGTCAGAATCACCCAAGAAAAAATCAGAGAGTTAGACTAGAAAGTACTTCCCTACCAACCGTATTCTCCTTATATTAGAACGTCAGATTACGATCTTTTCAAATCTGTAAAACATTCAAGGAATCTATGGAATAATAGGGAATAGAAAGTTTGTCGGAAAGATGGGCGAAGATTGTCGATAACGATGGAGCTTATATTATAGATTAAAACTATGCTAACTCTTAAAAAAAAATGTTCTACAGTATCAAAAAGGCCACTTATAGGTATTTATTATTTTATAAGTATTATTATTTTCACAAAGGCTGTAGACATATTTCTACTAAATTTATTAGTGTACTAGCTAAACCCGGCCACGCTTTGCTGTGGCTCAGTCTGATATGAAATGAATAGGGAAGTAAATAAAAGTATTCTAGCGGACATAGATTCACCGAGGAAACACATTATTCGATTTAATACCCTTCCAGGAAAGGAAGCAAAAAATTTTTTCATAGAAAATCGTTTTTTATTGTAAAGCTATGGATGGATTTCATTTTTGTTTCCGTTTTCTGCATAAACATACAGATCAGACGATTTACAGACTCCGGAACATGCGATGTCTAATTGCCCAAGAGAGAAGCATTCGTTTTCTAAATTCAAACCGCACATTTGCAAAGATTACCCTTCCGCTTTATTGCTAGTCATAGAGAACCCAAGGCGTATTGGAAACTGAAGTCGTTTGAACTCGAACACCATGTCGGTCGAAATGAGTGGTATTTCTTTTGAGGTCAAATCAGAATTGTCCCTTCAATTAGATTGTTCATCAATTTTTGTTACTACTTATCGTGTACCGCTGCATAACTTTGGCTGATTGATATTTCGGAGTAATATAATTGGCTATCTAATTTTCAAATACAGAATGTGTGACGGTAATCTGGGAACATCGAGTGAAGAAATTTCGTTGCGAAATTCACTACTTCACTTTAATTCATCACGGAGTCAATGGATTTGTATGTCACTGTTTCACCTGCGATTCTGTTTAGAATGATGTTCATATCGTGTACTTCGATATTTTTAGCTTCTGGATGGGTCTTCCGCTTATGAAAACGCATTGGATACGCCGAAATTAGGCTCGGCGGGCTCCGAAATCTGACAGGTTTCATTTTACTATAAAAACACGCGCGTATTGAAATGCAACGTTGTGTCAAAATTTCAAGTCAATCGATCGACTTCTTTTCGAGTTTTGCGAGTACAAAGATACGGAGGCTGAATTTTATATATTAAATTTGTACTATAAAAGTCATTGGAATTGTATAATAATTGTTTTACATAATAATATGCTAAATATGTAATATTTCTAATAATCGCTTTATTAATATTTCAGTAGTCTTTTGTTAATAAGCCATCAACTGTAAATATATACACTATAAACATAGATAATGTTCTTTTTTTATGACCCCATTATTTTGTTCTAATTTATCCTGTATCGTATATGTGTATAGCTCATCTATTACCTCATTTATTGAACGAGTAAATAAGCTTGGTATATATCTTAATTAGCTCGCGCTTACGTACGTTTGTACGTGATATAAAGAAAGTAAGTTGTAAAAATGTTATTTGCGTTTCAGTCTTCGGTTTGTTTGATATTTTTATCCACAAAATATTTCGTTCCAAGTGCATATGTACAGTAAGCTGCATATTTGCGTTTGGGTTAATTATTAGTCCCATTATATTCGTTTGATGCTTTTTATAACAGGAAATTTTAAAGAAAACATGAAAAATACAAGATGGATAAATAAAATAATGAGACTGGTTACATAGCATTTGATTTGACACACAGTGTTAGCTTTTCATTTGGGACGACAACAGGCCAAGATCTGATTCGTATTCGGTGCCAGTTTAAATTCTCTAGATTGGTTGGTCTTGGTGGTTCGTAGCCATTATTTTTATAAATCTTAAATTTTTTAAAAAAAAAGGCACTTTCAAGAGACCGACACTTCGATTGAAAATGAACCTCGCAGACGAAGTCCTTCAACTACAAGTGTGCCATTTTCTTCTATGGCCCTTCGCCATCTCTCGGGTAGCAGCTTCATAATCCCGCGCTAAGTTTCTGACTAAAGAACTAATCCAGATGATTTTTCGTGTCTTCCAAGGAAGTAAAGAAGATGGTTTCAAGCGAGTAAAATATATGGTAGTCGGAGGGCGCAAGATCGGATTAAAACGTCCTGGTCAAATTATTAAAGTTTGTGTATGGTGGACACGACACTAGCATTGTCTCGATGGAACCCAATGCCTTTTCTGTTGGCTAATTGAGCCTCTTCTGGTCGATTGCCCACTTTCATTCACTTAATTGTAAATAATGATCTAATATGTAATTAGCAACTTATAAAAAAAATGTTTTTGCAGTCGAACCAAATACATAGCATAAACATTCTTCTAGCTAGCTTTTACACTAGTTTAAGGGGCGTCTTCGCAATTACATTATGATCTCCTATGTTTAACATTATTATGCACAATCCATTTTTTTTTCAACCATCCGCTTTACCAAAAACGTAGTGAATCTCTAAAATTTAAAATATTTTCACGAAACTTTCTGAACTACTTACAGCATCGTCAACGGCTCTATCACCCTGCCTAACATATATCTTATTTTATGTCTGCGAAGCATCCTTGCCTTTTCGTAAATACAATAGCATAATATACCGAATACTGCCTATTTTCTTCAATTTTTAATCGATCAATCGATCGATCTACCCAATCAGTCCCAACCTATCTATTGTTGGACAAAGGCTCTTCAAGCTTCATCCATCTGTCTCTATCATGGACAGTCCGAGTCCATCCTTTTCCGGGAAATTTCTCTATATCGACTGTCCATATTTTCTGCAGTATCCCTTTGCTATCATGTTTTATATATTGGTCTCCATGTTATAATTTTCGTATCCCGAATGAGCTACATGTCTAGCCCATCGCCACGTCGTTCTTAATACCTTTTAGTTTATGTCCATTACTTTTGTGTCTTATTTAATTTGTTCATGTGGAACTTTTTCGCGGATACTAACACCAATCATGGCTCTCTGTGTACTTCTGAGTCTTATCATATTCTTCTTCGTCAATGTTGTCGTCTCTAAAATATTTTTATTGCTAACAAAATTTAAAGAACACAAGCAAATAATACATTTTTTTCCAAGTATTCGCTGAAATTCCTTCTGTCAAAGAACATCAAAACTTTACACGTGTGAAATAAATAACACTTCGGTTTTGCAGTGCAGTGCCATCTAACGCCAAAAACGAGACACATGTTTGCATCAATCCAATAATATATACGAACTGCAGAAAACAAGAATAAAAATGGACAAGCAGAGAATGTGAAAAATGTTAGAATATTTATTAGGCAACATCGTATTATTTTACATTATCATCTTATTCAACTATTTCAAGTTTAAAGATTATTTCCCTCTGTTCTTAGATATTCCACGTGGTCTTTCATACGTCGTTTTATCAATACGCCCAGATAGTTGACGTTTGTAGTCCACGAGGTATGCCCATCATCAAAATAGAGGTTGATCAAGTATCATTTTTTCTATATCTTCTCGTTAATCGATGTGTAATTATGGTCCAACTTGATTTTCCAGACATCCCTTTCTGGAGATTTTCCTAACAATCTAGCAAATAACGTGCTACATAATTCAGGCGTGTTAATTTGGTGATTATGGCAGTGTTGTTGACAAATAAGACTAATTTCGATTTTTTTAACTGATACATTTTGGTACGATGGTCTTATTTACAAAAACATTTGATTTTCCTCGCGACGTCCTTCTAAGTCAAAGTCAGATCATCCCTTTCCATATGGAAGTCCATCAAGTCGGATCCACAAGGTCGACTTTGGTCCCAACCTTAATCAACATTTACATGGCTGGAGGAATGGCTACTTTGAAGTTTCAACGACGTGAAATCAGCATTATTCACGTACGATACTACATCTTTCTGCAGCGCCTTTCTGCACGTATGATACTACATCAGGACGCAGGATGCAGTAATCCCAAATATGTTTTAACAGTTAAAAGCAGGAAGTTAAACACAGCCATTCGCTGACTGCAACTCTGGTCAATTCAACTCAAAATAATTCAGGCAGCTGTCTTCATTAGAAAACGGAATCCACGCGACGCCAGGCCGCTACTAAATACACTTCCTAGTCCGTAGTTGCCAAAATGAGCATATCTAGGTCTCCATTTCGACCAATTATTCTCTTGGTCCAGGAATCAATGTGCAAAAGATATGGCATCATCAAACTACTATATCCTTCTTTTAGCATGCAAAACGAGCAATTTAGCTCCAAAAATTAAAGTGCCAGTCTTCCAATTTATTAAAAGGTTAATATTCTTGCGCCTTTTCAAAACAAAGTTTTCATACTTTCCAAAACAAATCATTGCTTTTGGCTTTGAATGCAGGGTGGTTTGTTAAAAATAATCTAATTCATCGGCAATCTGGTGTTCCAATTCCAACGATCTCCCAATTCTACAAATTCACTCTACTTCGCGAAGTCTATTCTCTCGGTTTCGTGAAGCAACAACTCATTGCCACGCAATCTATCGGACCTCCAGCCCTAGCCATAGCACTGGTTTTCGAAGTTATTAAAGCAAATCTAAGCTTCTTTCCCGCGTCACAGTTACCAAACAGAACTCACATTTCTGATAGAGACATCATACGTCTAATTAACTTCGGCGAAGTTCGCCTGAACTTTGTCAAAAAAATTCCGCTTCATGAAGCATCGGACCTCCACCCCACGGGACAAAACTTCCGACATCTCCTGTCTCAACTAGAGACCCTCAACACTTTAGCCTAAAGGCCCATCTGTGGACAAACGCACGCAAAAAAAGCTAACATAAACATCAGGCTGATAAAATAGATTTTATAATTTTGTCGTTTTTTCCCCTTTTTTTTCCTTTTGTTCCAAAAAGGAACAGAATAAAAACAAATTTACGGTAATATCGTCTGATATCCAGTTAACACGAGGGTTTAACAAGATTTTGAAAGAAATGATCATTAAAGTAGTCTACAAACTATATAATAGAAGCTAAGAGAAGTCTGGGTAATCCAAACGATACCAGCATAAAAATTGAGAATTTACCAAATTAGTTGTCAAGATTGTGATCGAACGTTGCTGAACAAACTAAAAGATCCATATTAACCAGATGTAAAGAATATATGTCCCATATAAGATATGGGAGAAATAAGAAATCTTGTGCTATCCAGGATGCCGTCGAACATGATCATAGTATGGATATTAAGACTTATTAAAAGTATAAATAATAATAGGGCTTTGGGTTAGAACTGGAATAAATGACCTATTCCATTCAGCCAACTTTTTGAATTATTAATGGTACGTTTGGTTAAGGGTCCATAATTTTTACGCGCTTCATATAATAACCGTATTAGGTTATTATAGTAGGCTAATTGTAAAGTTCCCGTAGCAGAAATGATAAAACAAGTTTATAGTTGAAAAAATGACTTTATTCTTCAGAATATTCTCTCTAAGCTCAATACAATTTTTCCCGCGGTTCTCCAATTCATTTATTCCGACTCTGAAGTAATTTTTTGAACTTCTTCATTTTATGAAAAACGTTTGCCACGGATTTTTTTGAGATTTATTCACCAGATCTGACCCCTGACAAAGGGGTCAGATCTGGTGAATATGGTGGAGGTTCCAACAATTCGTCGTGTAACTCATTCAATTTGGCCATTGCAAGAATACTTCTGTGAACGGTGCACTGTCTTGATAAAAAATTATTTTTTCTTCGCTAAACGTATTTTCGCTCTTACGTATTTGTGCATCCAATTGATCCAAAACGTTTAAGTAACACTGTCCTGTTATTGCTTTGCCGGTTTAAAGGTAATCAATTAACAAAATGCCTCTCGCATCCCAAAAAATTGATGTCGTAACCTTTTTGGTCGATTTTGACCACTTTGGCTGCTTCGGAGCTGAACAACCAGCCTCAGTCCACTCTGTGGATTGTTGTCGCAGTTCGGGATCACACCCGAGAATGAAACACCCGTTCAGTTGGGATGTTCATGGCCTTAGCAATTTTACTCAAAGTCATTTGTCTATCATCCATAACCATATCATATATAGAATGAATTATTTTTTTAGTAGTTGCACTTATTGCATGTCCAGACCGAGGATCATCATCCAGGCTTGTACGACCACGTTGAAACTTACCTGCCCACTTACAAACCATTGTTTTTGAAGGATCAGACTCCCCTAATACATTTACCATTTCACTATGAATTTCCATTGCATTTAAACCTTTTTTTACAAAGAATTTAATCACTGCGCGATTTTCAATAATTTTCATTTTAAAAAATAACACTGATATGTTTACTTTAAGCTGCTGTTTTTGTGCGAATGAATTGACAGATCGACTTAAAACTTCACATATGTTCATATGCATAATGAAACTTCAAAATGTAGTAGATTATATAGTTCTTTTACTGCTCTATAGGTGTCGCTCCGTGCACTTTTCAATTAGCCTAGTATAAATAGAATATTGTTCAGTTTCAGAATTTGATTGAATCATCTCCTGATGATGCTAACATAGTTAACGAAACACGCATCGAATAGTAAAAAAAGTGATTAGATGTTTAGTGATAAATCTCTCTGATTTTAAAAAATGTTTTAATTTGTCAAATTAAGCTAAGGCTTATTATGTTGTGTAATCTCGATAACATGTAAATGTTTGTTAATTATTTATTAAAAAATAGCATAGCAAAAGTCTACTTTACCTTACTACTACAGATTTAATTTAACACGAGTTCTGGCACTCTGATTTTTTTTTGTATTAAACAATCATTAGAAATCTAATTAAACTTTGCGTTATTATGTGTCAGACTTATTATATTGTATTGTATTGTCTGTTAAAAGTTCTTATAATTAATCAATAGTTCCCACATAAATGAGACGTACCTGAAACCTTTTGATCTAAAATCCTATTAACGGAAACTAATAAGTCAACCTACATAATCTTACCAGTATCAACTAGGAAGTAATAGAAAATAGATATGTCGTATATTATGTAAATGTATAGGGTGAATATTTTAACAGCGTTTCTAATGAATTTTCCAATGAGAGTATCAGAACGTAATTAAAACAGAACGTATGAAACGTAATTGTGGCAACGCTGTTTAAAATATAAGTGTCCCTCATAGACTGCTGTGTTTACTACATTATGTCAATTCACCATGGAAAGATACACGATTCAATAGCACATAGAAATTATTCATATCTACCATCAAAATGCATGTTCAATTCGCTAGACTTATCAAACGTTGCATGCAATTTATGGTCAACATAATCGACCAACCGAGCGGTTTATTTTGTCGTCTCGTGGACAAATTTGAACAAAGACCAGTTGCAAATGTGTCAGTAGGTAAGATGAACTGTGAAGGAAGATCCGAATTTATCTATTTCACTACTACGTTGTGAATTTTGTGTCATTATCTTCGTTGTAAGGCTTATAAAGTTCAATTCGTTCAACTAAAGCCAGCTCATCATGTGCGTCGAACATTCGCAAATTACCCTTTAGACTAGTTGGAAGGTAAACCCCACTAATAACTAGGAAATAAATCTTTTCCGACGAAGCGCACTTCTGATGTAATGCGTTTGTAAACAAACATAACTGCAAGATTTAGGCTAATGAAAAATTCTCAAGTGATTCAGGAGTTACCTCTTCATCCTCAGTAAGTCACTGTTTGGTGCGGTTTTTTAGGCCGACTGAGTGATAGGGCCTTATTTTTTTAAGTCGTTGCTGGAAATCATGTTACTGTTAATGGTCAATGCTATGGAAATATGCTAACAGGATATATTTGACCCAAATTGGTAGATGTGGATATAAACAATGTTTTCTTTCAACAAGACAATGCAAGTTATATCCTCAATATTTCGCCAGACAATCGATTTATCTCAAGAAAAGTTTTATCGACGTGTTATTTCACGAAACGATTATGTGAACTTGCCACCAGAACATGTGATCTCACGCCCTTGGATTAGTTTTTGTGAGGTTATGTTAAATGTCTGGTTTGCAGAAATATACACTGAAGCATTATTGACCTTAAATTTAATTTACAGGGTGTGTCACTCGAAGTGTTATCAACTTCACGCTTCTGAACAACTGATCATAGTGCTCTCAAAATTTGACAGACTTTAGCTTATTATAGTTTACGAAAGCATATCGTTCTACGTCGTAATTGAATAGAAATATTCGTAATGGAATTCAAACGTAATAGTGTGATTGCTTTGTATTTGGCAGGAAAATCGCAACCTGCTATTGTTCGTGAGCTACAGTATTTACGTGTTAATAACATATTTGGGTATCGAAAGTAATCCACGTCATAGTGCAGCAAAATGGTTAAACAACTGAAAGGGTCCGACTCAAGCTTACAACGCATACTGAAATATGAGCTTAAATTGAAGCCTTTCAAAATACAAAAAGTACAATTGTTAACACCGACACAAAAGGCGACAAAACTTCTACGATCAAAGTCATTGAAAAGTACGAAAGTGGCGAATTCCAAAATGTGGTGTTTTCTGATGAGAAAATGTTCGCTGTTCAGAAATGCGTAAACAAACAAAACGATCGTGTGTAAACAAGCTCCTGCTTCTGTGATTGTTTGGGTTGCTGTAACTGCAAATGGCCGCTCTCCGCTCATTTTCATCGATCAGGGCGTTAAAATGAACCAGAAAGTGTACCAACAAAAGGTGTTAAATCATACGTTGATCTCTTTGACACACAAGCAATTTGATTCCATCCATTGGATATTTCTACAGGACTCGACATCATCCCATAAAGCTAATTTGACAACAATTTTTACAGAATGTAGTTCATTCTTTGCAACAATTGCCTCCTTACTCACCAGACTTTAATCCAATGGATTTCTCTATATCGTCCATTTTGGAGGCTAAGGTGCCAACAAAAAAAAAACATGAAAGTTTGAACATACTGAAGTCAACGTTTTGTTGGGAATGACAACGAATTCTACAAACTCACATTCGTGTAGCGTGCGATGTACTCATAGGAAGATTTGATGCCATCATCCGCGCCAAAGGTGGCCATATTGAACAGTAAGATGTTTTTCATGAAAGTTAATGTATTTTCGACATTGTGTAAAAATATTAAATAGAAATATTCATAATTGACAAAACTACAGCATTTTTAATTGGTAACTCTTCGAGTGATGCACGCTGTATATTATTTTTATTTCACTATTGAAAATATTTCAAATTAAAAATATTTCAAATTGAAATATTTTAACCATTACAAATATACCACAATATGTGTGAAAGAGTTATCGAAAATTGAGTATGTAGAACACATGCCACCAGACGAAGCGGAGATGATGCATTTTTCAAGATAAAATACAAATTTCGGGATTATTACTTGTAGATATATTTTTGCCTCATTTTGAAGTTCTTATTGAACAACCCTTTATTAAAGAGTTATAAGGTATAAAATTTTTAGCAATTTTAAATACAATTACATTTAGAAGTTGCTGCCAATTTGGCAGTAAAAGAGTTGTTTCCAATCATAATCTCTTTAACTGCCACGAGGCAAATATATTAAAAATCTTGAAACACGTTGGAGTTAAAGTTATCAAAAAAGTAACAACAACAAAGGGCGGCATCACCCCCATACTCATATGTATATACGGATGTGCATTCCTGTGGAATTGGAGTCACTATTGAAATTTCTTCTGTTGTTTTTGTTGCGGTAGATCACTTTGCATACTTTACATTCTTCCCCATTCTTTCCTGTCCTTTATTTTTGAAGTCCACCTTGGTAACTCTATTCGTCTTATGTCTGTTACAACTTAATCATTCCATCTTGGTCGCAGTGTTCCTTCCAACCTGTTATCCACCAATCTCCAGTTGATGATGGCCAGTATAGTATATAACTTTCCTGTTGCTTCCGGTGGATTTGTCATACCTTCTTATTCTCTATACATTTGTGTAACGTACTATATCTTCTTCATTAAGTAACTCTATGATTTCGTGACTCATTAAGCTTCGGTACTCTTCTGCTTCCTTCTTGAATTCCTACGTTGCTCTTATAATTTTCCTCTCGAAGACTGTTAGTTTTTTTTTTTGTTTCTGCTACGTACGTTGCTATATTTCTTGTGATGATAGCGTTATATATTCTTTTCTTTTCTTTTTCTTCGTTGCCAGATTGACTTCTATGAACTATTTTCATACTTTTGTCGTTGTCTTCAAACTGGAATTATCTAATTGTTTTCGGTTTATTTCTGTATGCCATCAACCTGCTACGTTTCATGTTTTTCTTTGTCTATTCCGTGTTTATATGTAAACCTTTAATTTGGGCTTCTCTCTCTCTATTTCTATGAATGTTCCTTGTAGACATTTATCATTATGTTCTCATTATTTCTCTGGCTATGATAGTGAGGTCGTCTGAGTTGTCCGTCTAATTGTATATTGAAAAGTGATGTTGAAAAAGCATCTCCTTGTCTTACTCCTCTGTTGATTTAGATATTTTCCTTCTTTGGTCATCACTGCTGCTTTTGAGTTTTCCATCGTCATCTTTATTAGTTATAATTTTTGCTTGATTTTTCATGTTTTCTGCGTCTTTCGATATCATGTCTTTTCTCAAGCTATCGACTGCTTGTTTAAAATCTACGATATGTATATTGTTTTATTCATGGTATTTCTATCATTTGATTTATGTTGTGTATCGCGTTATTAGCAGACCATGACTTTCTTACGACTTACTTTTCGTATATCTACTTTGCGAGATAATATCAGTATTCCGAAGGGTTCATCAGTATATTCCGAACTATTTGTAATGTTTCCAATGTCAGCGATTTGTATATATTTAACAAAATTACACGTTCATCATCATTAACTTCTATTTCGCATCTTCACCAATTGGACGTGATCCAAAAGGTAGCCATTAGGAAATCTTTGAGGAGCTTTTCACACTAGTTCTATTATTATACTGCATTGTGTGGCCAAGATGGAGACGGGAAAAAATCGCTGCCAGAAGTACTAAATAATTATACAAATGAACAACATGAAGTGTTTACCAACGAGCAAAATCTTGTCAAATCTTATTCAAAATAGAATGGCAATGAGGATGAAACTGAACAAGAAACAGCAAATTTTCCACGATATATCGAGCGTCCTAAACATGAAAAGAACAGATAATGGGTTATGATCTAATATTGGAACGCGGAATATATTTATATTCGCTTTAACAGAAGTCTTGTAAAATATGTTTACTTCACTGAAAAGATAAAAAGCACAACTTCCAATAAGATTTTTTTTTAAGTTGACAAAACAATCAATGATGCTCGGTCATTATCAACATTCGCTTCGCAATCAGATAGTCGACTGCCAAAGACTCAGAAGATGAATAAAAATTAAGCTAAAGATGACGAGGTGTTTTAATCTCAGCTTATCCTGCTTTATAAAATTCAAATGTTAATATCTTATTGACGGTCGCTACTTCCTTATTATATACTAACACATAGGTCAATAAGTCCCCGGACTAACATATAGATGGCGTCCACTTACGAAAAAGCCTTACCAGTGGTCAATTGTGCCAGCCTTCAATCGCCATGTGTCCAAATGTCATGACAGTCTGTCTGCTAGTTTCTGAATTGTTTTGCTTTAAGTGACGCTACTTTTGTTAATTTCAAAATAGAAAAAAAGAATTTCGCGTGTTGATTAAGTATTGCATTTTGGTGAAGAAAAATATCGTTGAAGCAAAACAATGACTTACCCGTAATGTTACAATAAACATTACCCGGACTCTGCCCCCGTAAAATCAACCATTATTGATTGGTATGTAGAATTAAAATGTAGCCGTACAAGCTCCGATGATGCTGAACTCTCTGAATGTCCAAATGAGGTGGTTACACCAGACAACATCAGAAAAATTCACAAAATTACTTCGCAAAACCGTAAAGTAAAGCTAGAGGAGATTGCTGATATGAAGATACGGAAAGGAAGTGTTTACACCATTTTGCATGAAAATTTGGGAATGCGTAAATTGCTCTCGAAATGGGTACCGCGTTTGCTCACAGCGGACCAAGAACAATTAATAATTCTGAGTAATGTTTGGAGCTGTTTAAGTGAAATAAATAGGATTTTTCATGCGATATGTCACAATGGATGGAACATGGATCCATGGCCACACTCCGGATTCAAATCGGCAGGCAGCTGAATGAACAGCAGCCGGTGAAAGCCGTCCAAAGTGAATAAAAACACAACCATCGGCAGACAGGGTTATGACCTCTGTATTGTGGGATGCGCATGAGATATTGTTCATCGATTATCTCGAAAAAAGTAAAACCGGCAATAGCGAATATTACATACCGTTATTGGTGTGTTTGAAGGACGACATTGCAAGGAAAGGCTCCAAATGAACAAAAAAAGTGCCGTTTCACCAAGGTAATGGCTCCATGAACTGCACTTAGAATTGCTTCCTCATCCACCGTATTCTCAGATCAGGTTTCCAAGCACTATTTCCAGTTCTCGGACCTCAAGAAATTTGCCAAAAAAAATATATTTTTTTTTGTCAATCCGGGGAATTATTGACCGATGTGTTACATAATTATTTTGTAAGTTACATTTAATAAAGAAGAAGTTACATATTAAGAATAATTGTAGGTAATTTTAAATAGATTTTGTATTACACAAGGTTTTTTTTTTATTTTGAATCATAAACCCAAAAATATGGAACCCACAAGTTGTTCTCTACTATCCGTAGAACATAATGGAATCAAACCCTCGCGGATACGGAGATCCTACTCTATATATTGTGTTAATGCAAAAGTTCATCCCATTTCTTGGCGCCAAATGTATTGCATTGCAAAACCAAATTGTTATCTACTTCAGACCTGTAGAGTTTTGATGTTATACAGTAGGAATTTCAACGGCTACTTGGGAAAATAAATGTGTCTTTTAAATTATTTTAAACATTAAAAATGGCAGAAAATAAACAGTATTTTCGACATGTTAAGCTTCTCTCTCCCCGAAAAGGCAATATTACTTCGCAAACGCAAAAAAGTGTGCGTGTGATATGATATGTGATGTACACAATTAGGGTCCCGTTGACGCTTCTATGTACCGTAACTGGTTCAGAAAGTTTCGTGAAAATACTTTTAATCTTAACAATGCTTCATATTTTGGATGACCATCCGAAACGGATGGCAACGAAATATTGTCGATCAGAGAAAAATTCGAGATATTGAAGACATTCTTCGAATGAACCAGTCAAGGTAATTACGTCAATTGGTAATGGTTAGCAAGGTCGATGTGTTGGTGCCGCATGAATTAATGGCGAAAGAAGTGACAGACCAAATCTCTGCTTGTGATTTTCTTTTGAAGCTCAACAAAATTAAACCATTTTTAAAGCGAATGGTTACACTAAACTCGAAGAGATTTACCAATTCAGAGATTAATCTCCATTCAATTCTCAATAAATCAGATTAAACCACCTCCTGATGATGCTAACATGGTTAGCGAAACGTGCGTCGAGAAGTTTTAAAAAAGTGATTTGGTGTTTAGTGGTAAATCTCTTCGAGTTTAGTGTTTCACACCGAAGATTCCAATTGAAGAATTGATTACAGGTTATGAAAAATGGATCGTATTAAGCGTAATAGATCATGCTGTAAACTCAGAGATACCCTTTCAATCAGCACAAAAACTAGTTTACACCTGAAGAAGGTTATGCTATACATTTGGTAGGACTGGAAGAGAATCATTTATTATCAGCTGTTATCTGAAAATCCAGTTAAATATTAATATTCATCAAAAATTAAAAATCTACCTAGATTTCACTTTTGTGTTGAAATTTCTTTATGAACGCAATTCATAGTCTGAAACTATAATGAAGTAAATTGCTATAATTTTTAAAAAATTTAACACATTTTTAATTACTTGTTTTAGAGCAATGATTATATATGAAGCAGCCAGGCAATATCCGCGTCTAGTAAACAATACCCCTTAGTTCCGGAAGATTGTTACGTAGTGAAACAGATATTAGGCCGGTGTGATATTCCATCCAACGGTTTATTATTTTGTAGGTGACGATACACTACCCTACAAAATTGCAAGCTTGCGTCAATCGTAATTGTAAGACTACGCAAACTGTACGAGGGTTGCTATATATGTATCCGGAATAATAAATAAAAAAAGTATTTACCATTGAAAACGATTCTGTTGTTTTTCAAAATATTCTCCACGATTATCGATACACTTTTGCATACGTTTGAACCAATTTTCATAGCACTTTTTTCATTCCGATTGGGGTATCTCCAAAACATGCATTTTGAACGCATGAACGGCTCCTTCTGGCATCGAAAATCGTTGACCACGTAGTTTATTCTTCACGCACGGGAACAAAAAGAAATCATTTGGTGCCAAATCAGGACTGTACGGCGGATGACCCATCAATTCGATGTTTTGACCGGTCAAATATTGAGTTTTTCGGTCCGATGTGTGAGAGCCCGCGTTGCCATGGTGAAGAATAATCTTACGTCGCCGGTTATCTTTTCTTATCTCTTGAAAGACTTCTGGTAAATAAATAGTTTGTATACCATTTAAAATTGACTATTTTAGTGACTATCTCTAGTGACACTGTAGCCTCATGCCCATTTATCCCAAAAAACAGGCGACCATTTGCTTGGAAGTGCTTCTTACACGAACAACTTTTGTTGCGTTTGGCTCATTTTGAAAGACTCATACAGTCGTCTGCTATTTACTTTCGGGCTCATACGCATAAATCCAAGATTCGCCACCTGTGTAGATACTATACACGGCTTTTGACACACTACGATTGTATTTTTTGAGCATTTCTTTGCATCAATCGACAAAAGCCTTTTTTGAGCGATTATCAAATTATGCGGAATCCAACGCGCACAAATCTTTCTCACGGCTAAATGTTCATGTAAAATCTTGTGTATGTTTGTCATACTAATGCCTCGGGATGCCGCAGTCTCACTGTATATCACATAACGATCTTACATTATGAGTTCACGCACAGTATCGGTATTTTTTTTCTCACAACAACCGATTTTGGACGACCTTCTTTAAATTCGTCCGTAAGCAAATAACGGCCACCATTGAATTAACTAAACCAGTGATATACAGTTGTTTTATATAGTACTTAATCACCAAAAGTAGAAGTGAGTTGATCGATGCACTTTTATTGAGATAATCCACGTCGAAAGTTGTAGTAAATCATCGCACGAAAATTCTCACAAGTTAATTCCATTTTTTGGCGGAGATTAGCTTTTCAAGTCACCAACACGAATAACGCCCGTTTGACAAAACGTTCTGAGTACGTATACACTCAACAAATGGCGCCTAGCAACCCCATTGTTGACAATTTCGGATACATAAATAGCAACCCTCGTAACAATCAAATAATTTAAAGCAATTTTCGTTTTTACAATTAAGTAATTTTCGTTTTTACAAAAAAACGAAAGAGAAATGGACAAACATTATTAATAACTATCAAGATTGTAACTATTATAACTATCAAGATTGTAACTATTATAACTATCAAGATTGTAGATTGTAGATTAAAAATGTGTAACTCTCAAATAAAATAAAATTTTGTACAGTATCAAAAAACCCGTAATACTTGCATGATCCTAATTTTTGCATAACTAATATTTGCATTATCTTAAATCGGTACCAAATCGTTTCTATTCATAAGCTTAGGCCTCTATTGATGAATATTTTAATGGACTTTCTCGAACTTGTAGATGCCTCTAGTAGAAAGAATATTTTTGAATCGGATCGCACACAAAGTTACATTTTCTTTATCAGTTACTAATTACCAGGGACTTATTTAATATTGGTTTCTTTTTCTTCTTTTCTTTTTTTCCTTCATACTTAAAGGAACTACTAATTAATGCGTTATTTTGCTAAACGATTAACCCAAATAAAAAAGAACTAAATGAAATAAAGAAATAATATCTAGAAATGCGTTATATAATACAGATACTAATTCCAGTTTTTAAGAAAAAATAATTTTCTCTAGTCAATTTAAAAAGAAAGATAACTGTTATTTTCCTCTCCGCTAAATAAATTCGCATATGAGGAGAGAGTGAATACTTAGATGTTTTTCCGATAGATGGCGATGAGGTCGCAAACGTGACTGCATGTCTGAAAAGTAACTTCCTTTCTAATAACGTCGTTGCGACATTAGTTTTTTGACAATCTTTATAAGAAAATAAGTTCGATTTTTTTGTAATAACGAAAAAAAATCAAGTTTCATGTATTACTTAAACTCTCCTTTTTGCGCTGAAAAACATCTCGCACACCTAAGAAAAGTTGAAAAAATATTACGCGGACTCTGCCTCTTTACATTTCATGGTTCATAAGCGGTTCATAAGCGGTTTACGATGTGGCTAAAACTGCACGTGGAAGAGTCAAAACAGTAATTTACCTGGCGAACGGGCTCTAAAGAAGGCGTAGACGCTTTCATCGACCGGAAAGGTCATGGTCACTATTTTCTGGGATTATCAAGGCATTACCGACTATTTGGAAAAAGGAAAGGCAATTTTCTTCTTCCTGTGCTACTACAGCTCATTAGTGAACCTTAACTTCTCGTCTATCTTCGCCTCCCACCGAAACCAATTTGAGCCTCTGTACCAGGCTTACAACCAAAGCAAGATGTAAGGAAAACGTTAACAAACAAAACTATACGTAGACATAGCGCTCGACCTGGCAACACTTGGCTTCCCTTTTCGCGGGGTGGCAGGTCAACATCTGATGCGCATTCAGTACAAATTTGAACTCCCTAGATTAACTGGGTGGCCCGTCGCAGTTTTTGGGTTTCGAGAACCGGATTTGTATCGTGCGTTCTGTAAATGAGTGATAACATTTTCGAGCAACGGTACGCTATCACTCTTTGTTTCAGACTTAGGCACAGTTCGACGAAAATTTTTGCACAAAACTTTAACCGGCTTATGGAAATAGTGTTTTGTCAACGACCCCGGTGATATAGTTTAATATATTCTCAGAAAGCCGAGACACGATTGAAGATGAAGCTCGCAGTGGAAGGCCTTCAACTGCAAGAAGTGACAAAAATGTCCACAAAATCCGGGATCTTGTACATTCTAATGGTCAGTTGACGGTCAAAATGAAGAACAGTTAAATTAGACAAAAAACTTATCTGACTTATTAGACTCATCTGATTTTGACCAGTACAATGGGTATGAAAACAATCTGCTCGAAAATGGTTCCGATAAACCTTTCCCAAGATCAAAGGGGCAACAGGAGTGAAACATGTCTTGACTTTTTGGGGTGAAGTAAAAAAGACCCCCTAGAATGTGTGTGTGTCATTACTGGTGACGGGTTTTGGATTTTTGAATACGACCCGAAAACGAAACGCCAAAGTCAGGGACGGCACAATCCAACCTCACCATGGTCGTTCACCATACTTCTTCCTTTTCCCGAAATTGAAAATTCACCTCAAAGAGTCCTGAGACATTGTAGAATATTGAAACGGCTATACCCGATCAGTTGAATCCAATTCTAGAATCTGAGTTTCAGCACTGCATCCCAAACCAACTACTTTGAAGGGGACAATATAAAATTATACCTTCAATCGAATAAAAATTATAAAAAAAACAGTCTCATTACTGTATTTACACACGTTGCAGCAGGTTTCGTGGCAGCAATTGTTTTCCGGGGTGAGACTGTTAAAAGACAATCAGAGGAGAACATTATGCTGCATTTTGGTTAAATTTCATCCATTTGGTAAAGGAAGATGCTGTTTCACTGCGACAATGGATCCACGCATTCGTCCGTCGTTGCAACAGCAAAATTGGTCAATCTCTACTAGGATATCGAGAAACGCCATGAGAAAATTGCTACCCAGTCATGTCATAATACTTGGTGAGTAAATTCGCCATATTTAGCGGCATGTATTTTGTATTTAGAAGCTTATTTGAAAAGTATAGTCTACGTTCACTGCCGACAAAATATTGCGGAACTAAACCTCAATATTAAAGAAGAAATAACCCAAATTACAGTAGAAATGTTACACCACGTAATGTGTGCGGTTGAGATTGTAAAAATGTTTACCAAGGGATATAGGTGTCCTTTCTGGCGATATATTTAAGCAATTATATGTATTTTTTTTCCTTCTGCAACCTGATATATAACTAAATTAATATTAAATGTTAAATAAAATATTTCGATTACTTGTACAATCAAGTTTGTACAATCAACCGTTTCTCCGTCCCATCCTCTATTACGTGGAGTGAAAACTCAAATACTTTTCCGAAAAGTAGCTTCCTTCTAGTAACGCTTCACGAATTTCAAGGCGATATGAAATTGAGTTTTGTTTTAATAGTCTTCGAAAGCAGATATGTTATATCAATATATTAAGATATATTTTTGCTATCATAGAAAAAGGCAAATTTCATGTATTGATAAAAACATAATTTTTGAGCTAGAAAAAATAATGCCCAAAACGTTGAAAAAATATTATGGGGACTCTGCTTCTTTACATTTCATGGTTCATAAGTTCTGAATAAAATAAAATTAAATTATCCCTTGATGATTGGGTAGCGAAACGCGCGTCGATGAACCCCGTTGAGGTTACTAGTGAGGAAATGATCAACCAAATTCATTATATAAAAAATATAATAATATTATATAATAAAATATAAGGGTTGACACAAATATTCAAAAAACTGAAACGGAAAAATTTTTAGGATAATATACAGGGTGTAAGTAAAATAACACACTTAAAGTTAACCAACGATTCTTTACATCGTTGTGAACACAAAGTTTTCTTAAAACATGTATCCCAAAATACAACCATTTCTCGGAAAAATAAATCTGACCTTATTTAAATTTTCTTAATACTTGGCAACTTCACACCATCGTGATTATTTCAGTCGAATGAAACTCGGGTTTTTTGTTCCATTGGTCTCTAATGTATTATTTCAAAATAAAATGTAATATTGTTATAGCCATTTATTTCATTCGTTTCAGCAAAAATTTGTTTTGTTTTGTTACAATAATGTGAAAAAACACTTACGATATTATTGTCGTTTAATGTCAAAGTTGAAATTACTAGCACTGATTTTTCAAGTCATAACACGTTTTAAACGATTTGTGTCACATTAAGAAACACATGAATTGTTTTATTAAATTAGATGTTCAAAAGGTCCATCATTTGAGTATATGTAAGCCTGGCATCGTTTTAACCACTTTTAACAATTGCTTAACAGAAAAATCAAATAATTGATCATTTAATCAATTCTTCAGTTGAAACTATCGATGTAAAACACTAAACTCGAAGAGAGTTACCCACCGAACACTGAATTGCATTTCCTATTATTTTTAATCATTATTTTACTGATTTTAACTTATCTTTTTAATTCAACGAGTGTTTCGCTAACCACGTTAGCATTGGTAGGTGTACCGGTTAATAATTATTATTTTCTTCTTAAAAAATGTTTAATTTGGGAGAAGGGTAAAAAATGGTTTATTCAAAGTATGCTTCATCGCTAGCTGCACATTTTTCCTATCCAGCAATTTGTGGATACCCTCCCAAAAGAAGCGTACATCTTTTGAGGTGGTCGAGCCATCAAGCCATTTTTCGACATCTTCTTAATTGTTGAAGTGTTTCATGGAAAATGCGTGAGACATAGATGAAAACAAATAGTAGTCGAAAGGGGCCAAGTCTGGTGAATACGGCGGGTGGAGCAAGAGTTCCCAGCCATGTGCAGGAATGATGTCTGACCTCTTTCGCTGTATGTGATAGGGCGTTGTCGTGCTGCAAAATCACTTTTACCTATCTTGTAGCCCATTATTGTCGCTTTTCGATCAATGCATGGTTCAAATTGACCATTTGTTGACGGTAGCTGTATTATATGTTTTACCTGGTTTCCGAAGCCCATAGCACACGACACCTTTCTGATCCCACCAAATGCACAGCATTGTCTCCTTTCCAAAGCGATTCGGTCTTTCGGTCGATGCTGATGATTGTCCTGGGTCAACCAATGATTTTCTACGTTATGGGTTCTTGAAATATATCCATTTTTGGTCTCCAGTCACGATCCGATGCAAAAAAGCCTTTCTTTCACGTCGAGAAGGTTTCCATCTGTCTGTCATTCAGCTTATGTGACACCCATTTTCCTGCCTTCTGGTTCGGCGATCAACCATTGCCATTGTGGTTGAGTTTGCCTATCGTCGCCTTCCAACAATGCTTGCAATTCGGCATCTTCAATTTTTTTTTTTTGGTTGACCTGGGCATTCTTTGTCTTTTAAGTCGAAATCATCACTTTTGAATCGTATAAACCATCGTTTTTCAATTTTTTAGTGTCGCGACCCACTAATAGCCAAAAAGTTAAGTAAAAAACATTGCGACGTCCTCACTAGAATATGTTAATTTGACATTTATGAAAATTTTACATCGGGTGGTTAACACGGTATGATTCGCCCTTTTTTCAGTGTTTTAGTTTCAGTTTCATCGTGATTTATGTAGAATCCTTTTTATTTTTAAATGATTTATACGCTCCTACGAGTGTATCTAGTGAATCTAAAAGACTAAGACTGTAAGATTTGTGTATGCCCTTTGTTCTTATATTACTTTTACCAGTCCAAACTTGTGCCCTGTTCAAACTTGTACAAGCTATGCACTTTTGTAATAAAAACAAAGGAACGAAATTAAGAGTTTCATTATTAATTACGTTTTTGCGAAAACAAGTACTACGATCTCTTCTCTCACCCAGTATTAAATAAATTAATAACAGTGTGGTAATAAAATAAATTAATAGTTTTAAATAAAATGGACAAATTTGTAACAAACCAAAATACACCGCCTACATCTGCTGAAACAGTAAAGAAAAAGGACCAAATCGTACAATGAAACATATTTAAAAATATGGATTAATTGCCTTGGTTCTGTCCGCGGAAAGCATGAAACCTTCAAAATTAGTCCGACATCCGGAAAGAAAATACCTTTACAAAACAAACCATTAGAATTTTTCGACCGTAACTCACCCGTCTTGACAAATTGCTATCAACAAATCAAGCCGTACTGAGACCACCGCACTTCAAACGTCCTATTTAGTAGCATTAAGAGTGGCCAGAAAGTCCCCATACGATTGAGGAAAAGCTCATTTTACCCGCTGCCATTGATATGGTCAATATGATAAGTCTTAAATCTTTCAAATCACAAAGACTTTCAAATAACACAATATCGAGACGTATTAATGAAATGGCCAATGTGTTCTCTATCAAATAATTGAGGAGATTGATTAAGTCAATTTTTTTGCCATTCAGTTCAACGAGTCTACAGGCGTGTGGAACTTTGCGCAATTTTTGTGTTTTGTCCGATACCAATGCGAGAGGTCAATTAAAGAAAATATGCTATTTTGCAAATCAATTTTTGCAAGTCGTGCAAACGAAAGAACTTTTTAAAGTTTCTATTGATGCAACACAAAAGAAAACTTTAATAAATAAAGTACGTTAATAAATGCATGGCAGTATGTGTTGATGGCGCGATAGCAATAACCGGGAAGAAGAGTGCTGTGGTAGTAAAATTAAAATAAATTATGCCACATATGGAATGGACGCAGTGCTTTGTTCGCAGAAGTGCGTTTGCTACAAAAAAGGTGCCCGATAATTTACAATATGTTCTGTCAGAAGCCGTAAAAATTGTTAATTTTATTAGCCGACCATTGCAGGCTAGATGTTTTCCACATTGTACGAATAAATGAGTGCCAAATACGACTGACTGCTTTTCCATAAAGAAGTCAAGTGGTTGCCGTGAGGAACAGTTCTAACGAAGCTGTTTGAATTGCGAGATGAATTGAAAATCTTTTTTACAGATTAAAATAACTAATTTTGAATACGAGTTTAAGGCTGTGACAAAAACATTTTACCAGTGACAGACAAAGTCAATGCCTTCATCAAGAAGCTTGGTATTTGGATTATACGCCTTGAAAAATGCAATTTTGATGCGTTCACTTTTAACTTCAGATTATATTAAAACAAATATGGATTTAGAAAATTATATTATTGATCGCGTGTTAGAGAGCATGAAAACGTATTTATGCGAATTGAAAACTGAAATATTTTCCATATAGCAACGATGGCTTATCGAAAAGATGGGTTCTCAATCCGTTTGATGAAAATGTTGCAGCTGCTGAATTACCTATTGAGATTCACAACCAACTTATTGAAATGTCAACCGACGAAACTCTACAACTATAAGGATTTAGGTACGTTTTTGCTTACACGACGATGTGAATACAGAAGCTTAGTAACGGAAGCTTTGAAAACATTTATCCCCTTCGCTACTTCTTACTTATATGAAAAAAGCTTCTCGTCTATGGCGACTTTAAAAACTACATATAGAAATCGTCTATTATCACTGGAAAATAATTTGTTTATGTTTGTTTACAATGTAATCCACGTATAAATTTTTTTTAAGTGAAAAAAAATTAACCGTCACATTGACTTATTATTTCAAACAACTTTGGCTATTAGTTTATTTAAGATTATTTTATTATGTTCTTATTGCCTGGTAATATTTAATTTTCTAACACTTGTTTTTAAATTAAAAATAGTTTTGTATATTTCGATATACGGGTCTTATTTTTTGAATACATTACGACCTTCTATATTCCTGAAAGCAACCTCCCGAATAGTAGCGACCCCCTGGTTGAGAAATGATAATCTAAACCAACACCCACAAGCGTCTTGCCTTGGGACATTGTCACCGTAAATTTCCACAAGTATACAATAGTATACAAATATATTCACTTGCGTTTTTCTTTTAACTGAACAAGAAGAGCAGTACCTGCTGCAAATGCTCTTGAAATGTTTGCCACACGAACAAAATATAACTCTAACTCGAAATCGTTTAAACATCAATGGCGTTTTGAAAGCTACTGTCGTAGCAACAAAATTACATAAGAGATTCGACTGCGAACCGACCCTTGTTTCCAGCACCATTTCTTAAAAAAATTAAGAATTATTAACCGCCACACCTGGTATCAGTGAATGATTCAATCTGATTGAAATCTAGATTGAATCGCGCGAAACCCGTGTGGAAAATTTAAAAAAAGTAATTTAGTATTTAGTGGCAAGTCTCTTCGAGTTGAGATCATTTATTTCAAATAAAAAACCCAGAAAATATATTTATATTGAACAATTTTCAGTAATTAAATTTAAATATGGTATGTATGTGACACTGATTAATTGTTATGTGTTATTAAACACCTTCCGATTTATTATTTATGAATTTAACATAGTATACTAATAGGCACATTCCAACCGAATAGATTCAGAAAAACAGGCGACTCATACCAGCCACTAAAACGCATGTTTTCAAAAAAAAAGCTCTTAAAACAAGTGCAAATGAAGCATACTTTTTATTAATATTAATGAATCTAATAATTACTGGAGTAATTATGTATCTTTATGTTTTATTACTTAATGTTTTGCATAGCTTTGTATCAACGCATTGTTTCAACAAAATAAAAGTCAGAACCGGCTTTAACACTTTTATAGTGTGTTGGTTATATATTTAAGCATCAGATTAAATAATTATTCAAATTTAAAAAATAATTGTTCTATTTGGACAACCTTTATACAAACAATTTATTTATAAGGATGATAAGGTTTTTTTTTTGGTTTCTGCGTAAAACTAACCTTCAATATAAAGGGTTATCAAAAAAAGGCTATATATTTTTAATTTGGAATAAAACAAACCAGTATAAGATATCAACGTTTTGTTTTTATATATTAGTTTATGGCATTTTTATTTAAAAATAATTTAATGTAAATTACCGTCTCTGGATTAAAAAAAAAATGTATTTTGGAATACTAGTTTTTGATCACTTTGCCACATAAATCGACATTTATTTTACAAATGGCATGAATAATGTTGGTTTTAAGATCATTGAGTGTTTGTGGTTTATTAATGTAAACCAATGATTTCACATAACCACAGAGAAAAAAATCCAATGGAGTTATATCGCATAATCTTGGTGGCCAGTTAACATCGGCATTTCTTGAGATTACACGCTCATTGAATTGTTCTCACAATAAATTGATTCTGTCACAGGATTTATGGCATGTTGCGCCATCTGGTTCAAACCACTTATCGTCCAGTTCAAAATCATCCAATCCATGCCAGAAAAAGTTAGTAATCATGTTGCATTTCCATTTTCGTATTCAAATAAGTACTGTTCAGTTACATCTTCAGACCATAAATAACACCATATTATTGATTTTTGTGAATGTAAAAGTATTTCAAGAACACGATGTGGATTTTCTTCACTCCAAATGTGACCATTTTGCGTGTTACGAAGCTATTTAACCAAAAATGAGCTTCATCGCTAACTATGATTTTTTCATGAAAAAATGGATCTGTTTCAAGTTGCTCTAAAGCCCTATCTTCAAAATTTCTACGCAGCAGATGATCATTTGGTTTGGGTTCTTGGGTTAACTCAATTGTATTCGCCTTGAAATGCAAATCTTTATGAAGAATATTCCATGTAGTGCCTTAAGAAAACACATATTCTTGAGAACGGCATGTAATTGATCTGGATTTTCATTCACACTTTGGTTCACAGCATCGATGTTTTCAACAATACGTTTATGTTTTTGACGAATTAGATTTTTAGCATAACAAACACTATAATTTTTGAAATAAATTATGAATAGTAAACTCTGCAGGTCAATTATGTTGAAAATAAATTTCACGTAAGACGCGGAATGTAGCCCGAATAGATTCATTATTTTTGTAATAAATTTGAACAATTTATATACGCTGTGCAACTCTACATCTTTTAATGATGATCTGCCAGATAATACTAAACATAAATATCAATTTTGACGGAAATAAAAAAATGGCCGCTATGACGTTTTTACAATAATATGTTGCTCTAGTTTGATAACTCTTGAATATTCCACTGAATTTGCTTTTTTATATTAGTATGTATTATGTCATTTCGTATTATAGACAGATCTTTTAACATAATATTGAAAAATGTCATCGGTAAATAAAACATAGCCGTAAATAAAACAATGACAAATAATTTAAAATAGAACGTAGAACATGCAAATGACCTGAACATATTAACACGATCGAACAGATTAAGAGAGACGAGAGACCTATGATGAAGTAAAGGTGAAAACCGAAAGGGCCGGTATATAAATAAATATATAGAAAACAAAGGTGACGGAAAACAAACTAGCTGCTACGTCTATGTTCTCGTTCGTTCTCTGACTATGATGTTTCATTCTATGAAGCTCTATCCTTCACAAAGAAAACAAAAGACATGCTTGAAGTATTTGAAAAAAGAGTACTTTTTGGTGTCGTGAGTGATAATAGAACTTGAAGGATGTGGTATAAGTTTGAACTCAGGCAATTATGCAGTGACTCAGATGGGCGAGACACATTTGCAGACACAATGCCAGAAAGCATCAATATTATTTATTCGCTCTGTAGCATATCCCTAACTTATTTCGGTATATAGATCTAATTTATTCATCTCTCTTTTTTAACTAAAACTCTCAGTCCCTTTCTTTTTTAATTAGTTTTCGTAATATTCTTATCCTTCTCAACAGAAACTTTTCACGAATGAATCTAAGTCATCAGTGTGTGGTACTGCTGTCTTTTATTCATGATTGTTATGCATATTGAATGCATATTTATGCATTGATTCTACGATTCTACTCTCACGCAAATTCTGTTTGCTCTCGGCCATCAATATATTTTCTACTGAACTATATTTAATAAATAAGATTCTCAAATTAATACAGGAATTTTCTGTTTCTAACTGGTTAATCTGCTTTGACATCCTTAGCGCTCTAAAAATGTAAAATATGTAAACTCTCCTCATCCTTTAGTCTCTTAGAATTCTTGATATACTCTTTATCCTTTCCTCTAAATCATAATATATTTCCTATATTTAAATAGCGGATTGTTTGTAGCGTCCTAGATACGTAAATTGCGCTTTCTTTTCTTCTTGTTGTGGTGCTATAACTCGTTAGTGGGCCTTGACCTCCTCGATCTCCAGCAGCACCTTGCCATTTTTTGATGTGCAGTAGTTCTTCAGCAATCAGCCTGAAAATCGCTAAAGTAATGAACTCAATTTTATTTACAACAATTGTGTATTTAAAACTACAGAATGTGCCTCAGTACTTGGATTAGTGATCGACCGGAGATTGGATTGGAGGGCCCATATTGAAAAAATTGCGTTGGATATAGTATATATAGTCAAGATATTCGTATGCCTTGAGAGATATTTCCAAAAATGTAAGGATAGATGCAGCAATTTCGGCGTATCATGCCTTCGTTCGGTCTAGGATAGGATACTGATTGATTTGTTGGGGAAACTCACCTGATGTATATTTAATATTTCAGCTTCAAAAAAGATGTATTCGAGCAATTTTCAAATTGAATTATAATGATAGTTGTAGGCATATCTTTATAAAAAAAACTATTTTAACTTTGGTAAGCATGTATATTTATGATTCTTTTATGTTTATATATAACAACAAAGAACTTTTTGATTCATTCCAAAATGAACATGAGTATGCGACATAACATAAGTCCGATATTTTACCATCAAGATATAATTTTAGTTATAGTCAAAAGAATGTTAAGTTTATGATTATAAAAATATACAACAGTTTTCGTCTAAATTTCCGGTTAAAGTCCAAAATTGCAGCAAATAAAAGCCTAAAGAAACACTTGTTTAAAAAAGCGTATTACTGATTAAATGATTTTTTTAGTGATACGGACAGATTTAATATAGTTAAATAAAACATTTGTATATTTTATATTAGAATAGTATTCATTATTAGTGGTACCATGTTACTGATTAATTGATTGTTTGAGTTTATTTTCTTTTTTGTTATCTTTTGTAAGAATTATTTACTATGTTTATTATATTTATTATTTTATGTTCACAATGTTCCGTGCCAACATGGCAGTTACAAATGTACGCTTCATTGGGACAAATAAATCTTTATCTATTTATCATACAGCGAATTATATTGCTCTTGTCCCATTGTCATTTGTATTATCAAGTAAACTGCATTTGCCTTCTATTGGGGTATATCCCGATTATTTTCCAATTCGGGCATTAAAGTCCCCTAAAAATTAAAGCTATCTTGATGTCGTTTTTGGGAGTCTCGTCTATCTCGCGTATATAATTATTCTTTCTTTTCTTTTTTTTGTTTTCTGTTAAATCATGTACAGAGAACATTTATAGATTTCTAAATTTTCCCCTCATTCTGTTATAGCAGATTCTCCCACTTACTAGTTTAAAATCTATTACAGTTGAGTAAAATTTTCTTTCTATTCTGAATGATGTCTGTTATAATACATTTGATACGTACCTTTTCTCTGAGATCTTGTACCTAACCATCTCATCTGTTGGAATGCTTCTATATCAACATGTTATTTTAATGTTCAATGAACTAGATCTTATGTCTATAGAGGTTACTATACCTTTGTCAACAGGTACCAGTTTTCAGGCGCCGGGGATTCGCCCTCACCCTGCTCCGTTATCTGTTTCCCGTTTATCATAATGTACATAGATAATGCATGGATACAACGACCACATGGAGGGACGATTTTTAAATTTTAGTAGACCGTGAACTTTGCTTGGGAATTTTTTGATGCTAGATGTTGGTAACCAAGTCTGTTTCTGACACTCTATCACCAACCATTCGAGCCCCGACTTTTAATTTTAGTCTATGCAAATTTTAGATTACCTGTTGTTATCTGTATTGTTGCAACTAAATGTTTACTCAGTACTGTTCACTCTATACGAGATTTTATACATACAGTCTCACCCATTAGAAATCGCACAATTTCTTAGTAGAAATATGTTTTTATCATAATTGTACTATTTTTTTTCTGAATACAGCCCTGTTGCATACATAAGCTTCATGAACAATATGAATATCTTATTCGTTTCATTAAAAATCATTAATTTAGAATTGCATCAAGTCGTCGTGTCATTTCTATTAATATTTTTTTTTCATTCTTATTTACAAGATCAATTGTCAATCAGGCTTCTTGTGTTTCTAATTGGACGCCCGATGAATGAACCAGATTTGGTGAATGGAATTCCGATTGCCAATTAATATACCGTTTTTATTGTTATTTTTTTTTTCGCTTGTTACTGAAATAGATATGCGTGGTATTTGTCATTATCAAATAATACATGTCTAATTGTTTATCCACATTTGTAACTTATCCCGCAAATTCAGTATTATCACTATTTAATCTTGCAATTTAATTATCAATTTGGGAAATTTTATTTTTAATTTGTGGAGAATGTGTCTATTATCACGAAAACCATTTAGTTTGGCTATGATTAACATCTGATAAGTAAGTGTCGGCTTGTAAATAATGCTTCGTCAAAGATGCTTATATGATTTTGCGCTGTAAGATCTCACCTATTTTGATACTAGGATGTAACAAAAGTATTTGCCCTTTTCTCTTTGTTTTTAAATAAAGGATTATACGTCACTCCTCTGAGCTTTAATCCGATTTCAACTTTTTCCTCCGACGCATAAACATTCCTTCAGTATTAAAGTAATTCCACTGCGAAATATTAATTCGACGGTTTTTAATATAAACGTTAAAATGAGTGAAATAAGTCGCGAAATTAGGGCAATTCTATGATATTATTTTAAAGAAGGCTTCAAAGCGACCAAGGCACTCATAAGATTTGCGAACTAAAAGGGGAAAGAAGAAGGAAAATCAATCCACACCAGTATTGTTCAAAACGTTCCGGGAGAGAAAGATGTGTCATTCAAAGCACGCCGAAACATTCATCGTCAATCAGGCTGGCATGACCGCGTTTAAATTCAGATGCCCAAAGTTTCACGATGGCAAATTTAATCCGTAAAGCCAGAAAAAGTTACATTAAATCATTACTATTTAAAATTTAGGAAACTATTGATCACACATCTAATTGCAAATATAATAGCAAAAAGCTATAAAGAATGGAAACAAATTTAATTTAATTTCCTAAAAAAGAATTGCGACCATTCAGAGTCTGCCATGATTGCACCACCCAAAAAAAAAACGCCTAGAAGCATTATATTTTTGCCCTGTATGTAAAGAAAAGCTTCCATTACGAATAGAATAGTGTTTTAAAGCACATAATTAAATTTACTCTTATTTTTTTATATACATATTTTGATACTACTGTAAAAAATAATAAATAAATCCTTTTTATAACGCGTTTTTGTTAGTAATGAATAGAGTCCGGACTTCCCTTCAATTTTTGAAAATATCTATGTCGCCAAAATATACCCTCTAAGGAAATAGTACTGTAATTTTTAGTGCAATTTAATTGAAACAAAATCTTCTGCATTTACTGAATCTTTATTTGCTTTTTAATGAACATTCATGGAAATAATTTATCAAAAATATTTTATCAAAACAGGTGTTTTAACGTTTTTCAAAAAAGTACCTTAGGTGCGATTAAGGTGTCTGGTCCACCACCTATAGCCCAAGTCGTATTTAGAATGAGACTTCAGTGAAGACATCATAAACTATATAGAAAAATAGAAAAACTTAATAACCAGAGATAATATTAAAAAATTAAAACTACAAACTACTCAGTCTAAGATCGACTTCAATAAGTCGACGACAATCGATATTTTCGATCGATATAATAGATCGACAATCAATATTTTTTGGAATTAGCTCAGTCTCAAAGTCGAACTTAATTACCAAGTAAATTACACATACAAAACCAAAATTATAATTTCTTAAGAAACAAAATTACACCTAAAAGAATTATTAAGATTAAACACAGATGTTACAAATATATTTCATCTTGCTTTCTGCGTCAGCACATTGGTCATATACCCAACCCTTTACATTTCATACATTGGATTATGTTTTCTTCACGATCTTCCTTACATAGTTGGCCTAACCATGATTATTTGTCTTTGGCCTTTTTAT
This sequence comes from Cosmopolites sordidus, assembly GCA_031761425.1. Classification (NCBI taxonomy): domain Eukaryota; kingdom Metazoa; phylum Arthropoda; class Insecta; order Coleoptera; family Curculionidae; genus Cosmopolites; species Cosmopolites sordidus. The sequence continues at coordinate 34,819 of JARFXV010000987.1, forward strand.
TATTCTTACATGTTTCATCTGTCTTCCTTCTTTTTATAATCTTTTTAATTCCTTTTTCCATTTTAACTTTTTTTAAAATTCAGTACAGGCTTCTTCCTCTTGATTATATTTTCCTTGGCTTACACTTCGTTTTTGTAGGGACTTGAAGTTAATTCCATTGTTGGCTTAGTACCTTTCTTCATTTTTTTCATTTGCAATGGATTTTCACTATTCATTTGCAATGGATAGGAGGTAAAGTGTTTAAGTAAGGCTTTGTTATTTGATTAGTGTTAGTGATTGTATTAACTGCTGCTGTATTATTACCGTGTGCAGTATCTTGTGATATTGTTGAAGGCATAGGAGACAAAGTGTTCAAGTAGGGCTTTATTATTTGATTAGTGTTAGTGATTTTATCAACTGCTGCTGTATTATTACCGTGTGCAATATCTTGTGATATTGTTGAAGGTCCAAGTTGAATAGTGGGTGGTGATGTTACATCTCTAGGTACTAAGGGTAGTGTTACTTTTGGTGGCGTTGCAACTATTGGTCGAAGTGGAACTATTGGTGGTGATACTACGATTGGTGACGATGCAACAATTGTTGGAGTGTTATCTCTACCGAGTGACAATGTAGTGCCTGATAGTGTGATTTTTCCAATTACATCAGCAGAATCTTGATTTGATGAATAAGATATTTGTACAGAAGCTACTAAATGGTTTTCTTGAATGACCTGAATGAACCTGTTGCTTTAAAACAATTTAGCGCTATATCCATACGACCCGATCTAGGGTACGATTTACCAAGCAGCTCTGAAACGTTAGCCTGTTTTATGACACTGCCAGGATTTAAGGCCAGGAAAATGCCGCTTGATCGCAACTGTTTTTCAGCGATTTAAAGAATGATCTGTCCAACGGTTGTAGGCGATGTGTTTTATGAGCAGGAAAAGATAGCATTATTATACCATAATCGCAAACTATCTGGATTGCTTGTAAATTTTTGATATGTGTGCTATGATCTTGGTCACTTTTTTTTTAATCTTCTAATCAATCTAATGAAATGCTGCAACCATTCAGTAAAAAGTTTTTAAGTTATCCATCCATTTTTTGAGCACTGAAATGCTGTGTTTGGCAGAGCTTTTTTCTAAAACATCTTTGAGTTTGCTGCGCTTAAATATTAACATGAATGGTATAAATTCGCCTGCTGCATTCAACGCACATATGCCTGTCGCTTTTAGACCCCTTTCTCCGCTTGTGAGTGCACCACTTGGTGTTTTTTTTAAGCCCTTTTAAGCAATAAATTTAACAGATTTATGAACGGGGATAGTGACGTGTCATCCATATTAAATATTTGGTGAACAGTAAATATTTATTTATTCATATTTATCAGCTTCTATCCTTTACTTCTAGCAATCAATGTTGGTTCTGGAACACGCAAGAATAAAGTAGGATGGTCTTTCATAAACCTGTAATACAACTTTTTGTCAGCTATTTTCTTCTTATTAAAGCGATGAGGTAATTGAAATTTTTCAGCAAGCTCGAAGGCAAGCTTTTAATCCAAAGAAACTGGACTCAAAATTTATCAGATGCTGTACTAATTCCTCTTCCATGCTTGATGACATATCGTTAGGTCTACCAAATTTTGTTGTTCCTTTCAAATGTCGTCGCAGTGTAGGCTTCGGTATATTATATCTTCTGCATGCTTCATTAAATTCAATTTCGCCATTTCGATGTTTCAGTAAAGCTTCGTCCATATCCTCCTGTTTCCAAGTATTGTCCTTTCTCTTCGCCATATTCATCAGCTGATAAAAAAATATTAGTAAACACGTAAATACCTAAAGCATACAGGTACGATTAAGGAATTATCTACAGGTGGGACAAAGTCTTCAAAATTTCAAACCGAAACCACTGACATAATCTAAAAAAATTCTACCATTTGAGTGTGCCTAAATGATTGCCAAGGAACGATAAAGATAGACGTAACCTAAAAATAATTTAAGGATTCTTCTTTAAAAAGCTTACAAATGAGTCAAAAATTTTAATGAAAACTATGAAGAAAATTTACTTTATTTTATTTTATTTTTTTGCCTCACGAAGCCGGCCAGCCACCCAATTGTTTTCATTTACTCGTAGGACTAAATATTGCAGACTTACAGTACTAGATGGTGCTTTTTAGGAATTTTAAACGAGATAATACCAGGATACGGCCGTGGTACGACTTAAGCAACCTTACCCTATATAGTAACAAAGTAACAATACGAAGTAAACACAGCGATACAGCTAAATTTTATATTAATTATTTTTTCTATAACGAGTCATTTTCTTAATGAGTCAGTACTGCACGATTATTACTTAACACATTGATAAGCAGTGACCCAGCTCGGCAAAAAATCCGCTTTTTACTGATAAGCAGTGACCTTGTCCGAGCTCGTGCAAAAATCCGCTCCGTAATAATGAACGTTTAACAGACGCCCATTCCACATAATTTCTAACCTATACTATAAAACCAAGATAATTCTTGGTGGGCATCCACATCTTGGTAGCACCAGCTAACTGCCAACCATGGCATAACTCATGACTACAGATCCCAGAACAAGCACTAAAAAACTTTCAGGAGAATTAGGAATCTTCCACGCTACCGTTAACCGACATTTGCGAGCCATGGGAATAACTAAGTACCTCAAAAATGCAATTACTTTTGTTACTCCCTAGTAGGGGGAGAGTCGTCGAATTTGGACCACCAGTCTATCTAGGTCGGCTAACACATATATGTCCTAATATGGGCACTATATTGAACATTAGCGTAAACCACGTTGCTGCAAAAACTAGTAATGCAGTACATTGTTGGACAGTGGAGACAGGAGAATTAGCGTTTTAATAGATCTGAACAAAATAATTTAACAAACAACGAAATCCTTTGGGTCATTGTTAAAGTAAGTAACAACAAATTGTATTACATATTTTAAAAGCAAATTTATTCAGGTACAGAATAGTGTGATAGTTTTATTAATACAAGTTAAAAGTAGAGTTATGTAGTATATTTTGGCATTATGAGTGAAGTTGCTTAGATTTGACCCTATCGCAGTTGCCCAAAATGGACCGGTTCAATTTAAGCAACCCTGATAAACTACAATTCCGAATTCATCTGTTATGTCTTTTAGGGTCAATATGGCTAAAAGAGAACATTACGGACGTTGGTCCGAACATGATTTATTAAAGGCTGTTGCAGCTTATAGGAAGGTGATACTGGTTTGAACAAGTGTAGTCGTATTTATCATGTACCGAAAGCAACTATAAAAAGATATGCGAATAAAAAAAATACTACTGGAAATAGAGCGAAAGCACTTGTTAGACAGCCCACATTTAGTAAAGACATGGAAACAATTCTAACCAAACATATTCTTCACCTTGAAGAATATTTTTTTGGTTTGACTATCCGAGAAGTGCTAGAAAACTGAAAAATACTCTTTGCCACATACATTTAATAAAAGAAAAAAATTGCAGGGAGAAAGTGGTTCTACTCATTTATGCGCAGAAATCCACAGCTGTCAATATCACAGCTTCAATAGAGAGAACGTAGGGCATTTTATTGATATTTATAAAAAGCTGAAACAGAAACTATTTTTAATGTCGATGAATCGGAATTTTCGACAGTACAAAAAACTTTACAAAAGGTGGTTGCTTTTAAAGGTAAACGCCAAGTAGGAGGCGTAAGAAGTGTTGAACGTGGTTTCCTTACAACTGTGGTATGCGCGGTCAGTGCTGCTGAGTTTTCTTTCCTCCGATGATCGTTTTTAATAGAAAAAATCAACAATTGGGGCACCCTCAGTAAGCTTTGTTACTATATCAGAATTAGGTTACATAAATTCCGAATTTTTTGTTGAGTGGTTGAAGCATTGCAAAAATCATATAAACTGCAATCAAGATAAAACAGTCCTTTTCCTTCTTGATGGACACACGACTCGTAGCAAGAACTTAAACGTTTGTACCTTTGCTAGAGAAAATGGAATAGTATTACTGCAGTTGCTTGGGCATACCACCCATCGTTTACAACCTCTAGATGTTGTTTTCTTTGGGCCGCTACAAACATATTTTGTTCAGGCGCAAGAACCTTTTCTTCCTCAATATAAAGATGAATCATCAATATAAAGGTATATCAAACTCAAATTTCTAAATTTTGAAAATTTTTTTTGACTTTCTAATGAAGCATATGGCAGAGCGGCAACTGTGGCAGTAGCTGAAAATGCCTTCCGTACGACTGGTATTTGGCCAGTTAACAAACATGTCTTTCAGAATCACCGGTTTGCCCCATGAGATATGCTACAACCTCAACATTGTAGTAAGGTTACTAAAATCGAAATAATGACTGGAAATTCAGCAAGTACGTCAATACCCAATGACAGTGAAAACAGCAGTGATTCCCCTGTTGTTTATATTTCTCAGAAGAAAAAGCGTAAAAACTTTGAGGATATTCTTCATAAAATATCACCACTACCAACACAAAATACACAACCAGGTCCATCGTCTTCTCGAGCACAAAGAAGTATTGCTCAGAAAGTACAGTTATTATCAACTATTGATCACGTTCTGGGGTTAAAACATAGCATCGAAGAAATGATTAAAAAGATAAAACCACAAAATATTAGGAAGATAAGATATGACAAAGAAGAGAAGACTAAAAAGAAAAAATAAAGAGTACAAATGAAAACTATATGGTTTTATAGTTACAAATTAAAACTACATGGTTGTTTTACATATGTGATAAAATAAGGGAAGAAGAGATGAATCAATGCATTACATGTCACGCTTGGGATCATACAAAAGGTGCTGGTGTGAGTCTAAAGATCAAGAAGTATTTTTGTTTTAGTTGTAAACAAATGGTCCATTCTAAGGAACCAGTGGTTTCCTTAGATGTACCGAACACTTTAAAAGTTATTTTTTATGATAATGATAAGTAAAAAAATAAAATAGTTATGCTAGTTTAAAGATTACAATAGTACAATTGTTTTCCATCTAAATGTTTTTATTAAAAATGCTTTTACAAGCTCATATATAAAAAAAATGTATAGGTGGTCCAAATTCGGCAGCTCTTCCCTACTATCAATAAACACTTAAACATATAAAAAAATGCCAAGATTTCAGAAATCGTAACTCGCCGTAAGGTCGCTTTCAAAACAGGCAATTTTTCTAACAGCACAGTTACTATACAGTAATCCCGCTGTATGGATTATCCGCGGTTTTGTCTTGCGAAATCGCCTAGACTAAATTTTCAATCGAATTATGTAGCAGCTCAGTGCGTTTTCGTCGCAATCTCATGCGAACTGCTACGCTAATTTTCCAGGAATTATTTTATTGCCTTTTTCGTATGACGCCCGCCATTGGTTACGCATTAACATAGTTTGTATGTATCATTATTCAAACGAATTTGGTTATTATAAGGAGAATCTTTTCATTTTCGTGCGAAATGCAATGACTTAGTACAAAACTTCGATTGTTAGACTGTCTTGCTGCAGGTAAAACATATGCGAGTGCCGCCAAAAAGTTGAATGAATGAAAAGTGAATGAATCCACTGTGAGAACAATAAAAAGAGTGAGCAATTCATTCGGGCCAGTGTTTCGTACGATACTATTACCAGCAATAAAGCTATGTATTTCTCGCGCTCTCTAACGAAGGAAAATATGGAAAGAGCTTTCGGATTTTGGATCGAAGATCAAACAAATAGAGTGCTCTCTTAGCAGCCGAATTATATAAGAAAAAGCTAGGCATCGTTTCGAGAATCTAAAGTCAGATGAGAAAACTATAAGCTTCCACGCCAGTAAGGGTGAGTTTGAAAACTTTAAAAATCACATTTTGCTGCACAACGTAAAAATTACTGGGGAGTCGGCGTCGGCAGATCACGAAGTGGCTAATTGGTATCCGACTGAATTCAAACAATTGATTGAAAGCCAGAAAGAGGCTTATTTTCGAAGAGGATACCTGCTCGAACATTTGTGTCAGAAACCGAAAGATCCGCACCAGGATTTAAAGCTGCAAAGAATAGGGTTACACTTCTTTTTTGCTCTAATGTTTCAGGTAACCACATGATAAAGCCACTGCTCGTATACAAACCTCTTAACCCACATGCTCAAAAACAAAAATGATCTGCCGGTCTTTTGGAGAACAATTAAAAAGGTTGGGTGACTGCAACATTATTTACAAACTGGTTTCTGAACTGCTCCGTACCCAGTGTTATGCAATATTTGGCCTCAAAATCATTGCCATTCAAAGCTTTACTTCTTATTGATAATGCTCCCGACCATTTTGAATCCCTAAAGCTTACTGATCGAAACATAAAAGTTTGCTTCATCCCTACATCACTGATACAATCATTAGATCAGGGAATAATAGCAGCGTTTAAAATATATTATGTCAAGGGAACTCTCACTTATGTATTGAATAGCATGGAACAAAATCCTGCTCTCACATTTACTAAGAGTTAGACAGACAGACAGACTCACAATAGTAAGAGGAAGGCTTTTAATATTGCACATTGCATAACATTTATCAAAGAAGCAGTAAATGAGTTATGTTCATCAACATAAAATTTCTGTAGGAGGATGTTATGGCCAGAGGTTGTGGCCGATACCTCAGCAGTTCCTGACAAAGCAACAGAAATTGAAGACATTGTAAGAATCTTACACCAAATTCATGGCGCTTGTTTCGACGAGGTGCAACCAAGTGCTGTTGAAGAAGTTATAGCTTCTCACGACAATGAACTATCAGAATCAGAACTGCTTGAAATTCTGGAACATACATCGGATGTCGAAGGGCATTCAGACGATGAGGGCCCCGACGAGGCAACGTGGCTAAAATAACCACTACTTCCCTAACGTTAAATAGTTTACAAAAAATGGTATTTACCGCACAACAGTTGCAAGATTTAGTCTATGATGAAGACCCTTCACTAGAAAGAAGCCTAAACTTTACAAATGGTTTGAATGGGCTACTACAACCTTATAGAGAGATCCAAAAGGAGCTCACAAAAAAAATGAAAAACCCAACAATTTTGCATTATTTTCGAAAATAAGTTTTACCTTTATAACTAACTTAATATGTACCTACATATTTATAATATCGAATTCAACTATACATGTGTATATATATATATATATATATATATATATATATATATATATATATATATATATATATATATATATATATATATAAAGACATTCTAATATAAAAAAGACCAGACTAAAGCTTCTCCTATTCAGAGAGATTATCGGATAGGGAACATAGGCAAACAGAACTTCATTCCCCAGAAACGGCACTAATTCAAAACGGCTATGACATGCGTCAAATATAAAGACATATTAATAAAGTTCAGGCAACTGGTCATACCAACCAATCTAGTAGAGAATTGTCCCAAAACCCCAAAGTTCTTGTGCCATACATCAAGAGAGTTACTGATAAAATTTGCCACGTATTCTGATCCCGTAATATCGAAACGATATTTACAACAGAAAGAAATATATCCAGTTTCCTTAGACCAGTGAAGGATAATATTCCACAAGAGTCACATGGTGTCTATGAGATTCCTTGTTCTGACTGCTCCCAATCAATTATCGGCCAAACTAATAGACGTATACAAAATCGCATATACGAGCATTCTCTCGCCGTCCGAAAATCGGATCTCTCCTCGACTTTAGCAGAACATCATATCCAAACGGGTCACAAAATAGATTTCGACAAGGTCAAAGTAATCGCACCTATGTATTCCTACAAACCCCGCATAATTCGTGAAGCAAATGAAATGAAAAACGTCCAGACTGCTTAAACAAGAGGGACGACGGGCTTAGAGTTCCATATACATGGAAACCGCTCATTTCTAAATTGCCCATCCGAAACCCTTCCAGTCAAACGTCCACCTCCCGTCTCACCCCCGCCTCTCAACGGAGCGCTCCACCCACAACCTCACCTATTAATACAGAGGTCGCACCGTCCACATTATTTTCTAATTGTGAACTCTGGGGAGTAGGCAGATTCAGGCCCCGGAGTAAATCAACTAGATTTTCTTGAAAATGGCTTCAAAGTGGAAGCCGAAACGTCGAGATTTTACAAATCTAAAACGCGGTTCTACCCGAGAACCTAGTATCTTAATTATTCACACACTATTACATAAATATATACATATTTTACATTTTTCTGTTTTCAAGTGTAACCCCAGAAAATCCCTCCACCAACCGCGGCCCTCTGTCCGTAGCGGATACCCCGCGGTTGATGAGGCTTTACTGTATTAGTTTTATTTTAATGGTTGTCCATTAACCATTAATTGTTGTGTGATAAGATAATGAGAAATATCTTATTATTTGAAACTAACATTCAAAAATATTTGTATTATGGCTAGTATGAATAATGCGATAAGCACAAATTTCCTTTAATCTAATTAAGAATTTTATATTTTAAAGCCTATATTTGCACTGTTTGATAAGATAAGAGCGCGTGAAATATTATCAAACTTGTTTCTGTTGCAGTTTTTCATAATTATTTTGAGTGAACAAATACTGTTGCGTGTTTAAGTGATTTCTGAAATTTAATTTAGTGTTGTGGTTAGGGATTTATAACATATTGGACAAATGCTTCACAATGGGATTTCTAGATAATTTACTTTCTTCAAAGGTTTGTTATTAAGTTTGTTTGTTTGTTGTTTTGGTATAATTACATCAACGCATTTACATTATGAAAATGGGTGTTTTCTGGAAAACGTCCATTGAAAAATTCGTTATTTTTGAAAAATTGTTATTACATAATACTGGGTTATCCGGAAAGTTCGTAAGGATTTTCGATTAGTGGCTCTTAGTAATGTTTATTTATATGTTATTAATTCATGTGGTATTTATAATGTTTACGTTCAAATTCGCTTTGATTTGTCCTCATTTAGTCAAGTTAATTCAAATTGGAAAAGTCGGTTGATAACTTGCATGTACCACATTAAGCTTTCTTGTTTCAAAAAGGATCAGAACGTTATCCAAACAAAAAACAATTTTGTTTGGATTTGTGTCGTTTACGGAGAAGGTTCTGTTGGGGAGATCACGGTGCAAAAGTATTTTAGTCCGTTTAGGGATGATCATGGAAAGACGACTGAGGAAAAATCGATGTTGCCATCCTTCAAGCACTCCCGCCCGTGAAGAATAAAGCGAAACAACCCAAAAATTGGCACAGTGGCACAATTTCGAACGTTCAGATCCAGCCCGACTGATGACGGCTTAAGGCCAGAAACCAGTCTCGGGAGACAATTGATGGTGACTGAATGATTGAGAATTTTTACGTGGAGCACGTGCAAAAAGTTTTGTTTTTTGAAATATTTTAAATATTCGTCTTGTATGCTAAGACAAGAAATTACTGGTTGTATATTCCAAATTAAACCAAAACCCACAAATATTTATTCAAGGTAGTGAAAAATTATTCTGTCATGTTGATAGAAGTGGATAGAAGACATAATCCCAATGAAGCTGTAAAAGTTTGTGTCGGCTGGCCAAAGACCTGTGTGATCTAGCACTGCCTCGATGGAATGCAATACGCTTTATGTCGCTTCTGGTCGATTATTCGCTTTAATGCAGTTGGTTGTGAACCGTTTTTCTGCGAATTAATGTTCTGGTTTTCAGGTAACAACTTATAATGACGATTCTCTTCCTCTTCCACCAACTACATAGCATAACATTCATTGGATGTAAACTAATTTTTGCGCTGGTTGAAAGGGCATCTTCACGCCTACACGATGATTTTTAACGCTTAACTCTATTATATACAATGCGTTTTTCCTCACCTGTAATAATTCTCTTTAAACAAGAGGGTTGCTATTTATGTATCCCGAAATTGTCAACAATGGTGTTTCTAGGCGCCATCTGACATATGCATTGTTAAGTTTGACATTTTTGACTGTATACGTACTCAGAACGTTTTGCCATACGGACGCTATTTGTGTTGTTTAGTGACTTGAAAATTGCATTTCAGTCAAAAAATGGGATTAACTCGTAAGAATTTTCGTGCGATGATTTATTACGACTTTCGACGTGGATTATCTCAACAACAGGGCATCGATCAACTCATTTCGGCGATGAAGCATCATCTAAAACAACTATGTATTACTGATTTAGTAAATTTAATCGTGGCCATCGCGAACTGATGAAACAAGATCGTCATCACTGGGCATTTGTATGAAAAGTATTCACAAGATTTTTTGATTTCGCGTTATTTGACATTTGATTTCGCGTTATTTGACAATCGCTTAAAAAATGGCTCGTGTAGATTGCTTCAAAGAAATGCTCAAAAAATACAATCGTAGTGTGTCAAAAGCCGTGTATAACAGCTATATAGCTGACGAATCTTGGATCTATGCGTATCAGCTCGAAAGTGAACAGCAGTCAACTGTATGAGTCTTTCAAAATGAGCCAAACCCAACAAAAATTGTTCGTATAAGAAGCACTTTGAAGCAAATGGTCGCCTGTTTTTTTGGATAAATGGGCATGTGGCTACAGTGCCACTAGATAATTGTAGAACGGGCAATTCAGAGTGGTAGATAACCATTTGTTTACCAGAAGTCTTTAAAGAAATAAGAAAAAATAACCAGCGACGCAGGATCACTTTTTACCATGACAATGCGAGCTCTCACACATCGGATTAAACAACTCAATGTTCTGGTCAAATCATCGAATTGGCAGTCCTGATTTGGTAGCCAATGAGTTCTTTTTATTCCCGTCAGTGAAGAATTAACTAAGAAGTCAACGATTTTCGACGCCAGAAGAAGCGGTTGATGCGTTCAGAATGCATGTTTTGGAGATACCTCAATCGGAATGGAAAAAGTGCTATGAAAATTGGTTCAAGCGTATGCAAAAGTGTATCGACCATCGTGGAGAATATTTTGAAAAGCAATAAAACCATTTTCAATAATTAATATTTGTTTTTATTTATTATTGCGGATACATAAATAGCAACCCTCGCACGGGTCAATTTCGTTCCTATAGAGAATCGCAACCAGACATTCAAAATATCAACTTCATCTCGTTAACTCATGTGACACCCATACATTTGCTTTGCTAACCATTCCAAGTTGATATAATCACTTTGACAGAATCACGTTGAATAGTTCAGATTTTTTGATCGTCCAAGACCGTCCAGAACGTAGTGTCTCGCTAAGATAGAGTTATTTCACGAAACTTTCTGAACCACTTATGGGACATCATCACCGTATAAATATGTACACAGCACATATTTTCTATTGCATCTGTGAAGCATTCTTGCCTTTTCTTAAATCAAAAAATATAATATGTGTCGCTTAACAACATTTAAAAGATACAAGCAAATATCACAATTTTTCCGAGTACTCGCTGAAATTCCTTCTGTCAAACATCAAAACTTTACCCGTGTGAAATGGATAACCGTATTATCTTGATTCATGGCCTCGGAATTTAATTTTGTTCGCGAATATTAAAAAAAATTGGGTTATCATCGTTTTTTAACGCCTTATCAGATCGCCAAAGTCTATATACAGTGGATCCCAAAAATATTCAGAAACCCTTTTTAAAAAATAATTTTAACAGTTTATGCAAAAAAAATAAAATATTTTTCTTCTCTTATATTTTACCGTTCGTACTCCTTTTAACTTCTTGTAACATAAATATTCTTTTTATAGCCCTCAAAAATTTTCGGATGCGCAAAAATGAATCTGAATTAAGGGATAATTTAGATAAGTGGTAATCTTCGAATTTTGTTTACTACAAATAGTAAAAGGCAGATTGGCGTTGAAGGAACATCTTAAAATGGGTCGTATACCAAATTAAAAAAAAACATTAGTTCTGAAAATAGGCAATTAGTGCAATTTCATTATAAAAGGGGAAATTCCTACCGCAAAATTGGGCAAATACTTGAGATATGTAAAAGTGGGATTAGAGATATCACTACATATGCAACGCTACAAAAATGTGAACAGAATTTTTCCGAAGTAGTAAACAAGCCGTTCGAATTATTAAATGAAAAAGACCAATGCTTTATGTTACAAGAACTACATGAAAACCCTAAAATTAGTGCACCTAAGCTCAAAACATTAGTGGAAAACCGTTCTCAAAAAATAGTCAGGACCGAAACAATATGCCGTTTTATAAGAAAACGTGTGGCCTTGAAAAAGCCTTGGTTAAAAAAGAGGAGTATTAAAACTCGACTGGATTTTGCTAAGAAGGTTTTGAAGTCTGAAATTTATTGGAACGACATTAGTTTCTGTGATGAGTCAAAATCCAACATTTTTGGCTTAGATGGGCGTTAAATGGTGTGTCGAAGGTTTAATGAAGAGCTCAACACAGAAAATATTTGTTCAACTGTTAAACGCGGTGGGGAATCGGTAATGGTTTGAGAGTGTATATCCTCAGAGGGGGTTCATGTTTATTGACGGTATAATTGACAAAAACATTTATTTGAATATTTTAAGGCAAGATCTGAGAGTAACTGGAGAGAACATGAACATTACAAACTCATGTAAATTTTACCTAGACAATGACCCTAAACATGATACGAGTATAGTTCGCGAATGGCGATTATATAACTGCTCAAAAGTGATTAAAACGCCGCCCAGTCACTAGACCTTAATTTCATTGAAAACGTTTGGCATTATTTGGAAACCAATATAAGAAAACAGGAAATTACTAATAAAGAAACTTTTAGAATAAATTATCAAAGGAATGGAATAAAATAGTAATATGGATTTATAATTATTTTTATGTCTAAATTATGGTTGTACTAGAATTGTTTATTAATTTCCCTAATAAATTATTATTTTTTTTTTATTTTCATAAGTACCCTTATAGCAATATTTGTCTGAATATTTTTGAGATCCACTGTAAATGATTTTTATGAGATCGTCACATCTGAATGGCTTAAATATTTCGAAAATTGCTTAATCGAATCAGCGAAAATGTAATGATGACATTAGAGACACTTGATTTCAATAATTTCTATTTATTCTTATTAATAACGTCGTAATTCTGTCTAAGAAGTTAAACATCGTGATATTGGAATTGAGTCGCACCTTATTAATTGCATAACTAATAGGGGTACCAAATATTATTACCAAAGGATTGTCCAATATGCGTATCAGAACTTTAAAATCAGATACAATGATAACTACAAGTAAAAGTCCGATAATTTTTATTTTATTTTGAAGAACAAATAGTGACATTATGTTTTGAGAATAATGTCGTTCAAATGTCCCCTTCGGCTTTATATGGAATGCATTCTGGACGGACCACCACTCTGAGGAAAAATAATCTTTTTCGACGAGATGCACTTCTGGCTTAATGGGCTTGTGAACAAGCATGACTGCAGGATTTTGGGCCGAAGAACATCCTCAAGTGATTCAGAAATTATTTCTTTATCCTTAGAAACTCACTGTTCGGGTTTTTAAACTAAAGGAGTGATATTATAAAGACGACGATGGTTACTGTTAATGGGGAACGCTATTGGTATATGCTAACAGAATATCTTTGACCTGAACTGATAAATCTGGATACAAACTATATCTCTTTCAACAAGAGGGTTGGACTTGTCACACATCTCGCCAGACAATCGATTTAATGCAAGAAAAGTTTTCCTTACATGATATTTCGCGAAATGGTTATGTCAACTGGCCACCAAAATTATGGATCTCTAATCTTTGGATTACTTTTTGTGGTGTTATGCTAAATCTCTGGTTTATAGAAAAAATCTCGAGTAAGTCTTGATTTGAAAGGAAATTTACCATTGAAAATATACCTCGCGCATATGTAAAAGACTATCGAAAATTGAATTTCCAGAATGCATTTCACCAGACGAAGACGAGAACTATGGTATATTATTTTTAAAACATAATGTCATTATTTGTTCTTCAAGATAAAATAAAAATTATCAGATTATAACTTATAGTTATCATTGTGCCTTGTTCTAAAATTCTGGCACTTTTATTAGACCACCCTTTATATCATTGTCACAAAACCGACTAAATATAACGACAAAAATTTTAAATAGGCAGGAGAGTTATTAAATGGTTCGAAAACAATTTAATAATACATCTAAAACAATATATATATATATATATATATATATATATATATATATATATATATATATATATATATATATATATATATATATACATATATATATATATATATATATATATATATATATATATATGTTTTGATTGCCTTGTAATATTAATTATTAGTGCTAGTAACACCCAAAATTTATTGTAAAACTGCAGTGTATAAAGCTCATTAGCTTATTCGAATATATATATATATATATATATATATATATATATATATATATATATATATATATATATATATATATATATATATATATATATACCAGGTATCCCATTAAGGATGGATCGCGGCCGTATCTTGAAAACTATTTATTGTAAAACTGCAGTGTATAAAGCTCATTAGCTTATTCGAATATATATATATATATATATATATATATATATATATATATATATATATATATATATATATATATATATATATATATATATATATATATATATATATATATATATATATACCAGGTATCCCATTAAGGATGGATCGCGGCCGTATCTTGAAAACTATTTATCCCACAGCTTTGCGGAAAAAAATATTATACTAAAACTGACTGAGAAATTCACCAAAAATATTTTTAAACTTCTAAAACGACCGCACGAGGGCGTGACGAGCTAAACATTTTTAAAAATCTTTTTTTTGTGTGTATTTTCAAGTGTTAACCGAGTAAGAAAAATGCTCAGTTATAATTAGCAAACTGTCTCCTACAGCTTTGTTTTATGACATTTTGTCGTAACTTCGCGAATAAAGAAGTGGGGGGGGGAGTTTTACCTATTGAGATAAAAAGTCGTCTAATGTCCGTTCGCCTTAACCGATTTTCCTCAATTTGGATTCATTTAAAAGGCAATTGCTGGGACAATCAGGTAATCTGGGAGATAAATTATTTAGTTTATAAATGAAACCGCGAGGTGGCGTTACATTCAACAATAGTTTTTTTGGAGTTTTGTTCAGTTTTTTCAAATAGAATGGTACAGCTTTTACTACATGGCAAGAAAGGTAATTTAAAGAGGAATCTTCCAGTGAAAACCCGAAATCGATATCTCTGACATGTCAAGAGATATTTCGATTTTTCTGAAAAAATCAGTTTTAATTTTTACCGTAATATTAAGTTAAAAATTGGTCTTAATATGGTACAGCTTTTATTACATGGCTAGAAAGGTAATTTAAAGAGGAATCATCCAGTGAAAACCCGAAATCGATATATCTGACATGTCAAGAGATATTTCAATTTTTCTGAAAAAATCGGTTTTAATTTTTACCGTAATATTAAGTTAAAAATTGGTCTTAATATGGTACAGCTTTTATTACATAGCTAGAAAGGTAGTTTAAAGAGGAATCATCCAGTGAAAACCCGAAATCGATATCTCTGACATGTCAAGAGATATTTCGATTTTTCTGAAAAAAATCGGTTATTATTTCACTACTACCTGCATTAAGTTAAAAAGATATTAACCTAATGTTTGCCTTCCTTCACACTTTACGAAAAATCGAAATATCTCTTGACATGTCAGAGATATCGATTTCGGGTTTCCACTGGATGATTCCTTTTTAAATTACCTTTCTAACCATGTAATAAAAGCTGTACAATTCCATTTGAAAAAACTGAACAAAACTTCAAAAAAGCTATTGTTGAATGTAACGCCACCTCGCGGTTTCATTTATAAACTAAATAATTTATCTCCCAGATTATCTGATTGTCCCAGCAATTGCCTTTTAAATGAATCCAAATTGAGGAAAATTGGTTTAGGCAAACGGACATTAGACGACTTTTTATCTCAATAGGTAAAACTCCCCCCCCACTTCTTTATTCGCGAAGTTACGACAAAATGTCATAAAACATAGTTGTAGGAGACAGTTTGCTAATTATAAATGAGAATTTTTCTTACTCGGTTAACACTTGAAAATACACAAAAAAATTATTTTTAAAAATGTTTAGCTCGTCACGCCCTCTTGCGGTCGTTTTAGAAGCTTAAAAATATTTTTGGTGATTTTCTCACGGTCAATTTAAGTATAATATATATATATATATATATATATATATATATATATATATATATATATATATATATATATATATATATATATATATTTAATAATGATTCGTTTATATTTTTCAGAAGGAAAACATCAAAGGTCAAAGAGCCGACAAAAACAAACCTACCCCAACCAATGGTAGCAGGTAAGAATTATGCTTAATACATTTTCTTCTGCTATTGAGCATTGTTGATATTGGTAGTTACAACGAAATAAAAGTTCCAAAAACACTAAATTACTCTCGACATATATTTACCAGCCAAGTAATTATCATAAGAAAATTATGATAATAATGAATTAATTAAATACAGGACAGTATTGTTTTTATGAGCGACGCCAGTCTCTTAGCCTATCGGAGATGCACTTATTTGACTCCTGCAAATTTTATTACTTAACAAAGATAATGACCCATCTTCTTCCTGTGGTGCTACAGCCCGTTAATGAGCCTTGACCTCCTTCAACCTTCGCCTCCAACAGAATTGTCCTCCAACCTGGCCCCTTGTCATTTTTTAATGCGCAGTAGTTCCTCAACATCGCTTCTGGCATTGTCTTGGCATCAGGCCTTTTGTTTACATCTTTTTCTGTTACCCCCTATTCGCCGGTTTTCTGGCATTCTCGCCACGTGTCTCTCTTATCTGAGTCTCTAAACTCTCACATATTGAACAATATCCAGATCTTTGTACAATTGTTTGAGTTCGAAGTTATACTTGATCCTCCAAGTTCCATTGTCATTCATAACACCAATAATTATTCTGAATACTTTTCTTTCATATACTATAGGTTTCTCTGCCGTTTTCTTTGTGAGAGGACATGGACTACTGGACGAAAGAGTGTTTTATAGATCCTAAATTTCGTGTTAGTTTGAATAAGTTTAGATCTTAGGACAGAATTCAGAGAATAAGTAACTTTGTTGTCCTTCATACGATTTCTGATATTTACTATGATGTTGTTTTCGTCAAGTTTGTTTACCAGTTACATAAATTCCTTCACAACTTTAATATTGTCATGGCCGATTATTAAATTGTCTTCTCTTTTTGGATTGGTTCTTTATTCCATCACCTTTATTTTGCCTATATTTATTTCTAGACCGATTCCTTTGGCTTCTCTTCTTGGATTGGTTCTTTATTCCATCACCTTTATTTTGCCTATATTTATTTCTAGACCGATTCCTTTGGCATTCACGTTTATTTCATGATATGCATTTTTTAATAAATGTTTCGTTCGATGTTAAACGGGACTAGTTCCAATCCATCCCACTGTCACAAACCTTCTCCCATTTCAAACTTTCTTTAAGCATTGTCATCTGGGTTAATTTACTAAGCATAGCTGATATTCCCATTTCCTCCATTGCCTGGCATACACTGCTCTTTGTACTCAGTCGTACGCCTATCTGAAATATATAAACATCTGGAATAACGAGTATCAACCTCCGTTGTTTTCCCCATTATTTGACAAGCTACTGTTGTGCGTCACCTTCTAAACCCTGTCTGATATTCGCCTATTCCGTTGATACATGGTACTATTCTCTTTCTTGCTGTGTTTCCTTTAGTCCAGAACTTTATAAGTTGTACTATACTACAGCAATGATATACTTCGATATATTATAGTTCTCGCATTTCAGTTTATCTCCTTTCTTATGAATTTGGCATATTACTGCCTGCTGCCACTCTGCAGACATCTGCTCGCTGCTGGGATGAACATATCGATCTATAGATTGACCACAAGTTGGTACCACGGAGATTAATGCACTATTCAGAGTTTTATAGTCGTGCTTGATTGAATTTAATATTTTGGGGTGGGTCGTTTCACTTGATACGTGTATTCTAAATATAAAAAAGGGTAATTCGAATGATGTCACTGCTAGCTACTGTCTTTTTAACAGTGCTAGATTTTGACCTTACTATGAAAGTTATTATATTCGTGAGCCGAAATTGTATAACATTCGTGAAAAATAGTGACATTTATTATATTACACGAGCTACTTAAAGTAGTTGAATGTAATAAAGGGTGATTTTTTTAATGTGTCCGTACTTCCAATCCTTCACTGGCAAATAATCATGGCAAATGTCATCATGGCACATCAAATGTCTCGCAAATCATCATGGAACCTTTAACATCAGACCAATGCTTGCATATTGTTGAAATTTAGAAATTTATTATCAAAGTCAGTGTTTTGTGCGTCAAATTTATAGACAATAGCGGTTAGTACACATACCCATGTGCCCTACATAAAAAATTAAAAAAATAATTTTAGATTTTATATTAATTTATTCTCTGTTCTGGGTGTGATCACACTTCTTGCTACTTCTATAGTCTATCATCCATAACACGTGCTTTGGGCACAGACAAGTTTGTGCTGCTACTGTTTTCTTTACTATCGTGTGCAAAAAACAAAGTTAGCAATGCTAGGTGTTTTTCGTCTCCGTGCTTTTCGACTTTTCGAGTGTTGCAAAGTGAATGTTTTGAACGATTACAACAGTGACGATGAATTCAGTGCGATATATGAATAGAAATAATGACACATTAATATTTGAGGACCGAATTGTCATCCAAAATCACCAATTAAATCTAATAATTGAAAGGTGTTGTACAATAGAAAAATGTGTAAAGGTGTTTTTGGCAAGTCTTTCTGCATTTCCGGCTTTCTTTTCTCGATAATCCAAAACGACAACTGTTCTGGACAGCATCGTGAAAAAGCGTTTACCCCGTGTGGCCACTACAAGATGGAACTTTACATCTAAATGTATGAATACTGTTAACATTTACAACGAAGAAATGCAAACATGCCTTGAAGAAATTATGGACGCCGAGTCGGATAAAAATTCTATTCATCAAGTTCAGGTGTTAATAAATTATTTGGTGGATGATAATTTTTAATTTTGGTTGTTTTTCTTCAATAAAATAATGCCTCACTGAGACATTCTCTTTGATCAACTGCAAAACAGGCAACTAGATACACTTAAAGTTAAGAAGAATTTGGTCACTTTTTCAACAGACATTCAACATATTAGAGACAGTATAGAAATACAAATTAATCAAGAATTTGGTAACTTAACTGGTGAAGAATATACAATGATCATAGAGAATCTCAGAAACAAAAGGAAACTTACTGAGAGGAGGACCCCAATCCGAATGTCAGGATATGCAAGGAAATCTGTGATACTTTAACTATACAGGTTCATCAACTGTTGCAAATTTATTTGAAACTGAAAAATTTGCTAAATATCGAGCCGTCTTTCCAAATGAAGACATTAAAATTGTGTGTAACCTGTTTGCAAACGTAAATTACTTAAAATTAAAAAATAAACTCTCGGTAATGTACTCACGGGACGATTTTATGAAACACAGTGGGGCTGTGCCGCTGTTTAGTGAACATTTAGTGACTCTGTGGAATTGCTGACTGTTTTGTGTACTGTCCCTATGACGACTGTGGTAAGCGAAAGATGTTTCTCTACCCTCAAACGAATCAAAACATTTGTAAGATACACTATAGGCCAGGAACGGCTTTGCGCTTTAGCAATGCTATCTATTGAAAAAAAACTTGTGAAGTCAATTTCAAATTGTAATGATCAAGTCACCGACCAGTTTGCTGCTCAGAAATTTAGGAGGATGGACTTCAACTACAAACAGATTTAATGGTCATAGTTCTATAGTGAGTTTAGCAAAATTTTATTACCTAGGTACCTATTTGAAAATTTGATGTCTGAAAGTTACACTCATATTTCTACACTTTAAAGTGTGTGTATGATGCTAAGAAATGTACAATTTTTCGTTGCGACAGATTTCCCTATCCCCATTCCAAAATTTGGTTATACGTGCCCCACCTGTTTTTTTCCCCACGAACCGCCACTGCTTATAGAGTACTTTACACTTCGATTATGGTGCCTATAATCAATTCTGATGACAATCTTCTTCTATGACAAATTCTGAACGCATTTCACGCTGCTCGATATTAAAGCAACACAAAAAAACTGCTCGTTCCGAAGAAAATATCATTATATGCTGCTGGCAGAGTTGATGAAGATCTAGTTCGTTAGATTAGATCTTTTCGGTTAGATCGATTCGTTAATGGAAATCGTGACAGCGCGATGATCAATGATTATTTAATTCCGAATTTGAATGGTATTGATCTGGAGGAGATGTGGTTCCAAGAATTCGATGAGAAATGGCCTGGGGGATATATTGTAATATGTTTGCGAGACTCTCAGAATGGTTTACGCACATTCTCTACCTATATATACTTTCTATTCACCTTTTATCCTCTATAACCTCTATATTCACCTTCAAGAAGAGCTGTTCTACCAATCGATAAAGAAAATAATGGGAAAAGGTTTAACACCATCTATCATTTTCAAACAATACGAACTTTGATCAAGAAAATAACTAAATATCGTACCCCTCCACCTAGCAAGTTTTATAGAGCATTCGATTCCATTGATACCATGGTCTTCTTGCAAGCAATAAGCTAAGGTAGAATTAATTCTCGATACTTGAACCTATTGAAATATATTTATGAAAATAAACGAAGTTCTAGCAACCGACAAAATTCAAATATGTGCGCCCGGGAGACACTATATCTCCAAAACTTTTTTACCCTGGTGCTAGAGGACATCTTCAAGTAATTGTTTTGAGAGGTCAAGGGCGATATTATCCTAATAAGTAGTGATATCTAAGAACTGTAGAAAGTAATGAGTTACGCTGAGGAAAATGTAAACATAGATAAGCTCGTTTTGGAAAATAAAGAAATATATTTATCTAGGGTATATCATCAAAATAGGCAAAGAAAATTAGACAGGGATAAAGCGCTGAGTAAGACTATCCTGAACAACTTTTGGCAAATTAAACCATATATTCCTAAAAGCGAATTATCCCGTTTAAATCAAGGATGATAATGAAAATATGCGGCAGATAATCTAGGTCGATGATATAATGATGCGTGCGACAGAACTTAAGTAACAATAGGTGGGACATGTATCTAGGCAGAGTGAGCATAGATGGACATGAGCATAGATGGACATAGCATAGATGGACCAAGCAAACAAAAGCACAAAAGTACACACAAGAGTTAGTTGGATGATATTGAAGGGCTAGCAGGGAGGAGGTCGTTTCGGATGGCAACAGAGAAGCATGGAGATGTGTGAAAAAGCCTATATCTTGAAGTGAACGTGTAACGGCTGAGAAGAAGAGAAGAAATAGAAGAATATATTTACGTACTTCTTTTTTTATAAATATATGTTTCACTTACAACTTAAACTTATTTAATAACAAAAAATAATGAGTCTTAAAGGGATAAACTAATTTCTGTTAATTTGGATTACTGCAATATCTCATGTCCATATAACCCTTACTAATGTTACCTTTAGTCTTCGCCGTATCATCAAATTGACGATAATTACAATAATAAATTATCTTGTTTTGACATGTTAATCTTTGATGATTGATTATTGCATGTTCTATTAATCTTCTAATTTAACAATCTTAAATATCAATCAATAAAACAGGATATCATCTCAAAACTGAATTGTTTTTGTAAAACGGAAAATTCCTGCAGAAAGTGAAACCTTGTGTCACTGTACTATCCAAATCAAAATACATTAACTTTGACTTTCTTAACTATGGCTAGCCAAATAGGGCTGAACGAGTTTTGTTTGTTTTGATTTGGTCATATAATTAATATTTGTCAGAAATTTGATATTATATTTCATTAATTTGATTAAGCAATTAATTTGCATAATTTGATACACAATATATAAATATAATATATTGTGTATCAATTTATCATTAGTTGGTCACCGCTTTAAATGAATGAGGTAATTAATTTGCTGCGAATTTTGATGGCGTACCTTCTCGGAGCTGATCTCTAAGAGATACTTTGGTGGATGAAAAAATACAGATAGGTTGACACAGAAAGAAAGATATTCAAGGAGCCCAATAAATACCAAATAAAAAATTCAAACCAAATGATTTTGTTTTTACAATTTAAAAACACACCTAAGTATTAAAACCAAAAAATTACTTCCTATAATAAGATGGAAGACGCATTTGTTTATGGCGATTCAATAGTTTATGTAAATATTTATTTAGTTTATTGTCTAGTTGCCATTATTATTTTCACCTTCTTATCAACGTAGTCGTAGGTCCATGAAGCATTTTTACCAAAAATTAACTTCTTTTGGTAACATCAATATCAAGAAGTTGTTTTTACATATTCCATTTTAAAAGATTTCCCATTTAAATAATTTTGGAGGGAGCAAAATAGATGGTAGTCCGTGAGTGCGACTTCCGGTAATTAAATAGATTCGG
Organism: Cosmopolites sordidus; assembly: GCA_031761425.1. Classification (NCBI taxonomy): domain Eukaryota; kingdom Metazoa; phylum Arthropoda; class Insecta; order Coleoptera; family Curculionidae; genus Cosmopolites; species Cosmopolites sordidus. Next base: position 57,246 of record JARFXV010000987.1, read on the forward strand.
GGGACAAGATCACGATTGAAACTTAACAATTTTTGCCGATTCCTGATTAAAACGTGTCGTCATACATTGTCATAATGTAACACAACGTCTTTCCTGTTTGCTAATTCTGACCAGTTTACTTCAATTGTTGTCTTCAATCGATCTAATTGTGAAGGCTAGATGTCGATGTTAATGTTTTGGTTGCTTGGAAGAACCTGAGAGTGCATGGGGTCCCTTCCAATCCCACCAGATTCAAAGCATAGTTTTCTTCGTTTAATTTTTAAATATAATAATTATAATTAATATAATAATACATTTCTGCGTCGCTTTTTTCTTTCAAAACCGCTGACCCTGGCAACCCCCATGATTTTTTTCGTTGCACGCTGTTGTGCACAATCCATTTCTCATCACTAGTTACGATCCGCTTCACAAAGTGAGCCTCAGATTTTTTTTAGCAAATATGCAGGAATGCAGGAAGGAATTTGATCCATCAGATTTTCCTCACTAAGTTCGTTACGAATCATATCGGTAGACACCCAATTTTTTTCAGATGGGCAAAACAGTCGGTTTGCCAATATTTTACTTACCTGCTATTTCACGAACCGTGACGCATAGGATCTGCGGCTATAACGTTCTTTATTTCATCGACGTCAATAGCTGAAAGACGGCTAGAGCTATATCGCTCCTTCAGGTCAAAATTTCCGCCCTGGAAGGAACCAAATCACTTTTGCACCATAGTCTCCCCAACAGAACTCTTTCCAAAACAAATGTTATTTTGGGGAGCGATCTTGCCCTTTTTGAAATAAAAAAAAAATAATGTGGCGTAAATGCAAATCCATCAAAGCGAATCTAAACATAAACATTGTAAATACATCTGGAATTAATAAGTAAATAAACATCACCACTTCAACAATATACCAATATTTCTAATACGCTTAAAATATAATCTTTTGTATTGTTTCTACTTTCTAAAAGTTGCTTTACATCTTTTATTTTCTTCCTTTGTTGGTTTTATTAGTAGATGGCATCCCTTCTAAATATTCCTCATCTCCTTCTTCGCTAACGATCTATTCAACATCGAACAATCTGTGTAATAATTTTCTGATCTGAAGATCATAAAATCATTATCCACTTCAACAAGATTATCTATTTTAGTGGAATTGAATAACCTTACGTCAAAAATGAAGACACTAGTGGATGAAGGTGTTATGTGACAAAATTAAACTTTAGAATAAATTAAGGTCAAAGTCTTTTTATGTAAACTTCTTTTGCGTTTGTTTGTTGCAAATGGCATCATGTTTAGGTTATTGCAAAGAAGCATAAATGGTTTTTAACTGAAAGTTGTACATAAAAAATTGACTTCTTCGCAAAACTGAAGAAAAAATGTACATAACACCTTCATCCAATGTAAAATGTTACACACAAATCTAATTTATACAAAAGGGATGTATTAAACAAAATCTTAATTCTGGATTCACAAAACAAAGGTTAAATATAATCTTGAATTACCATGAACATGAAAGATTATTAATTTTCTAGGATAGGTTCATACAAATACCGATACTCTTATTTTACAAATTTCAATAGTTCCTGGAGACTTTTTCTTTTCGTCAGAGTCCTATGTCTTATTTTGAAAGATATTAACATTTCTAAATAGAACTGTTTCATCATATGATTCTTTATATAAGTAAGAACCATACTCATCGACTCTTATCCATTTTCTACCATCCCTAAATATCAATGGTTCATCAAGTTCATACTTTTTTCTATTAATCAGGCAAAGTTTTTGTGGTAGATCACTGATCTTTCTAAAATATTGAGCCATATTAATTATCTGATTTTTTCGGCTAGCCTTTGAAATTATTTATTGGTACTTATCTAGTATAAATACAGTGACGTGTTTTCGTAATACCTTTTCTAGTCTCCCAAAATCTCTTTCGGAATCGACGTAGATGACCAACTTTTGGAAATTTGTAATCTATACGACGGAAATACCTCTTCATAATAAGATATTGTTACAGGCAAACTATGTGGTAATTCTTATTTTAACAAGCACATGAGCCCGACCAGATGGCCAAATGGTCTTTTCCCACGATACTTTCGTCTACTTCAATATATCTCAATAGAGAACTACATATTTACACACTTCCTCTATTTGCTATATCTTCACTCCATGTACAAAAAGAGGCTTTTTCTGTGTTTTTTTGCAATAACATGTCTCTCAAAATTGTAAAACTACAAATTGCAAAGGTAAAATGCTTTGGAAGTCTTTAGTTTTGGAAAGTGCTATTGTTTGCTACATGTCTATTGTAATGTTAACTGTGTTATCTATCATTTTTGCTTTTTCTTTGTCGGCTTTGAACACTTTATTTCCTACTATGTAATTTTTTTTATGCTCTTTATTTACCTTACCTGCGTCACAAATAGTACATGTGTCACTTTTTGGGTTTCCAAATGATAAATTAAACTTTATCACAACAATTTTGCAATAGCAACATTTCTTAATTTTAATCATCTCGGAAAGTTTTTGTTAATTACATTCCTCTAAATATAACTCGTACATTTTACTTAGATTAAGAGAAGAAAGGTGTGAGAAAAAAAAAATTATGTGTGTTTCTATTTCTAAAGTAGTGGGACTCATCCACTGAAAACCTTTTTATATATATCATAATAAAGTCCTTAATTTCGTGGCCTATTTTGTGTGGCTTGTTAAAATGCCTTCCTCTGCTGTTTAGAAGAAGGACTGAAAATGTACTTCTTATCGACTTTGCATAATATAATTTTTTTCTCAGTGTTTCTTTGCATACTCTATTATTAGATCCATTTTTTGTGATGCTGTATGTATAAGACGCTGTTTTATGTTTTACGGCACCCTTTCTTTCCCTCGACATTGGTTTTTTATCTATGGATTTAAATAATAAAGCGTTTTTTCGCATTAATGTCAAATTTCTCAAATTTCTTAAGAAGTACATGTCTATTTTCTCCTTGGAAGCGAGTGCTACATGGAACCTACAATTTTCCCTGCAGAGAATGCCTTTGGGTTCCTTTTTTGAAACAAGCGTTTTTTTTGTAAGATACATATTTCTCCCCGGATCTTCTATCTAATGATGTGTTATCTAATGCCTTGTTTTTTTCCACTTATTTGCATCGCGTTTTGGTTTTTTGGAAATGCTTTCCTTGAGGCGAAAGATTTTCTGCTTCCGTTTAATTCCAATTTCTTCCATATTGTTCTTTCAATTATAAATATCAATAACTAGGTTATCAACACTTACTTTTATGTTGACTTCTTTGGTGCTTCTTGAATTATTAATAATTGTATTTTTAACATATATTTTTTTTTGTTTGGCTATTCTTTCAACTTTACCCTCTCTATCACTTAATATCCGAAGAACTGCTTAGGTCTTCACTGTTGGGCACATATTCAACGTCTCCATCACTGCTGAGAATTCAGAATCGACTACTTTAGATTGTAAAAAAAAATCCATATTCCAAACCTCATATTCTAAGTTGTAACTTTCATAAATACTCACAAAATACTACAATAAATTGCTCAAATTAAAACACCAGCCGGCAGGTAACCAAACCTGTAGGTAAACAATATCGTAGTTTAAGTTGAGGAAAGAGCTATGTGCGCTACATAACACCTCCATTCACATTTGTTTAAATGGTTAAACAAACATTATATTTTTTATTACGTTTCGGAAATCTTTTCGAAAGTACCAGGCATATTTATCATATTATCGATGTATCATGTTCAATATACAAATATAAAAATTGGCGGTAAACTTTCGGTGTAATGTTTTTCAAGTTTAAAGACAGCACTTGATGAGCAGGACAAATGGATATTCTGTTCTGTCTTGTTACTTGCTTGTCCCAAGATATTAATTAACTTTGAAAAATGTGCGAGGTTATCGAAATGCGTTTATTCGCTGTATAATTAATTGGTAACTTTTTTACGTTTTTAAAAGATCTGGGATTATTAAATTTATGAATAACGAATATTTTGCTTTTACACTTCCGCTCATATTTGCGCACACCAGAAGAGTTATTCCTTGCAAGTTTGCTATCAATACTTTTTTCACCTTTAAAATGTATCGTGTGATCTGGGGTAAGCTTAAAAAAAGACGAAGTTCAAAGTTTCAAAGTTCTCAATGCGCGAAGCCAACATTGATTTAACCTAATCAATACTCTGTCCATATTCAGTTTCTTCATCGATCTTACTAGTATTTGTGTTGTATCGCTGAACGTAAATCATTACAGAACGCTTCTTCAATTCCCCTTTAAATGGGTTTGTGAATTCTTTTAGTTTTTTTCATTTTATTTTATTTTTTTCGTTAATTATAGAAACGTATTGCTCGATTGCCGAAGAATTTTCTAACTATCTTACTGGAAGAAATCTCTGTTAGTTTATCCATCATTTAAGAAGAAAACTTAAAAACTAGTAAAAGACTACGACTGTTCGAGTCACAACACATAAGTTCACCGATCGACTAAATCTAAAATCACCCACAAATGTGCATTAAATCAGAACGCATAAAGCTCCATTAAATGTTCAGCATATGTCGACTTCTTACCTGACTGTTATAGTAAAAACGAAAAGTGGCATCTAGCTTTTTGTAGTATTATCAGTATTTCAATAAAATCATCTTCTTCATGTGGTACTACAACCTGTTAGTGAGCCTTAATCTCCTTCAACCCTCACCTCCAACCGGATCGATCTCCAGCAGCCTCTTGTCAGTTTTTGATGTGCGATAGTTCTTCAGCATCTCTTCTTTCATTATCCAGCCATTGTGTCTACCTCTTTTCCTTTTACCCCCCATTTGTCTCTGCATAATTTTCCTTGATATTCGGTTTTCTGATATTCTCATCACGTCTCCCACCCTAGGAATCGCTAAACCCTCACAAGTCTACAATATCCAGATCTTTGTAAAACTGTTTCTTGAGTTCGAAGTTAGTCTTCATCCTCCATATTCCATTGTTATTTACAGCACCAGAAATTCTTCTAAGTACTCTTCATACTACAAACATATATTCTGTTTTTTGGGAGTGTGCACGTCTCTCAAGCATAAGCGACTACTAGCCGAAAGAATGTTTTATAGATCCTAACTTTCGTGTTCCTTTGAATAGCTTTGGATCTCAGGACAAAATGCAGAGAATAACTAACTTTGTCATTCTTCATAATACGATTTGCAAGCATCTCTTCTGGTTTTTTGTGAGGTTCCACGTCCCGCAGGTATAAGTAACTACTAGCCGAAAGAATATTTTATAGATTCTAACTTTCGTGTTCCTTTGAATAGGTTTGGATCTTAGGACAAAATGCAGAGAATAACTAACTTTTTCATTCTTTATAATACGATTTGCAAGTATCTCTTCTGTTTTCTTTGTGAGGCTCCACGTCCCGCAAGCATAAGTGACTACTAGCCGAAAGAGTGTTTTTTACATCTTAACTTTCGTGTTCCTTTGAATACGTAATTTATCTTAAGATAGAATGCAATCAATAGATGAATGCAATCTTAGGACAGAATGCAGAGAATAACTAACTTTGTCATTCTTCATAATACGATTTGCAAGCATCCCTTCTGTTTTCTTTGTGAGGCTCCACATGCTGCAAGCTTAAGTGACTACTAGCCGAAAGAATGTTTTATAGATCCTAACTTTCGTGTTCCTTTGAATACGTTTATATCTTAGAATAGTATGCAGAGAATCTTTGTCATCCTTCATAATACGATTTCTGATATCTCCTGTGCTGTTGTTTTCATCATATATGTTCCCAGATACGTAAATTCCTTCACAACTTCGTCATCACCGATTATCTAGTTCTGTGGGCTTCTTGGAATGGTTCTTTTCTTCATCATCTTTGTTTTATTTAGACCGACTCTTTTGATTTTTACCTTTGTTTCATCATATATCTCTCTAATAATTTTTCCAATCGGGTTAATATGTTTAGGTCATCTACATATCCTACTATCTGTTTGTCTTTATTTTTAGTTGTCCCATTTAAGTCTGTTTCGCTGATGACTTTGTTCAATATTATGTTAAACAGAACTAATATCAATATCCCCCCTCCCCCCTCGCAAACCTTCACCGATCGCAAATGTTACCGAGGTGTTTTATTGCATTTTTATTACTGCCTTGGAATTGCTCTTTGTACGCAGTCGTCCGCCTGCCTGAAATCTGCGAACAATGATGGAATGCCGATGGCGCCTATGGTTCCTCGAATGTTGTCAGTTCATCAAGAATCTTGGATTTGTTGGCGTAAACCTGTGATTTAACATAGCCCCAAAGAAAATACTCTAAAAGTGTTAAATCACAAGAAATGGTGGCCAGTTGGCAAATGCCATTCCATGAAATTATCTATTCTCCGAATTTATTGCTCAGTAAGTCCATCGTAATGCGTGCTGTGTTGCAAGTTTTGCCGTCTTGTTGAAAATGTAGTTCGCCCGCATCAATTTTATCAATTTTCAGAAAGAGAAAATCGGATAACATGGCACGACAGCGTTCGCCATTCACACTGACGGTCCGTCCTTAATCCACCGGCCACCGTACCATAATCCACACCAAACAGTGATTCTTTTGCGATGTAATGGGGCCTGATGAATCACTTGTGGGTTTAACTCACACCAATAACGATAATTTTGCTTATTGACGTAGCCGTTTGACCAAAAATGAGTCTCATTGGAAAAGATGATTTTGCGACGAAAATCCGGATCGTTTTCTATTGCTTCCAACGTTCAATCTACGAATTACCGACGATGATCAGTTGGCTTAACTTCTTATGCCAATTGAATCTTGTATGGGTGTAAAACGATATCCAAACGCCAAATACGCCAGGAGGTCATCCTGGATAAACCCAACTCTTGAGAAGGGCGCGGAACAGTCACATTATCGTTATCGGCAACACTTTCACGAACAGCCGCGATATTTTGTTCACTACGGCCACTACGAAGTTGTGACGGTGACTTTTAGTCGGCTTATACGGCGGAGAGCTTGATAAGAAGGAGCTGGATGACGATCGTGTTTTGAACAAAATCCTCTTTGAGTAGCAACAAAACTTCTCGAGTTTTGATAAAATGTTTGGACAATTTCCAAACGTTGTGGCAACGAAAACTTGTTCATGGTGAAATGACAAACCTTACTGAAAAAGGTTAACAGTAAAAGTCAAGAATTGGATATTAAATATGGCCGCCATTAGCTATCAAAATACTATCGTCCCTATTAGGAAGCACTTTATGGTGTTGCAACTTTATAAGTTGTGCAAAGCAATATGCCACGATGATTCTCGCATTTCAGTTTATCTCCTTTCTGACGAATCGGGCATATTACAGCCTGCAGGCATCTGTTCAGTATTCCATATGCTAACTATTACTTGCAACGAAAGGTAATTACAAAATTTAAAACAATTACCCTGTTTGCAAGTTTGACTGAAACTTTCGCTAGACTTAAAACTCCGATAAGAGCAACTAAAACAATAGCCGCCACTCAAAAGGGAAAACGAGTTACTTTAAAAATAAACAAATCAAACACAAACTATGAGTATTGGGATTTTATAAATGAACTTGTTAATAGACTACATCTTTTAGTGGCATTTAAAGATGTTGGCAACACAGCCCATAATAATTAGATCACATCAAAAAGCGAGGAATTAAGAGATGCTAAGGCTATTCTGTAAATAACAGCTGAGAAGTGGAAAAAAAATCAATTGTTTGCTAAAAACCAATCATGACTGTCGATAAATTTGGTTATCATACTTTTAAACGCAACTCTTTCTAAACGCAATTCTTTACCTCCAAGCTTCGGTAGTTCTGAAGGTATGTTATCTATCCCTGGAGCTTTATTATTAAGGTTCAAGACTTTTTTCCAGCTCCTGCACCGATTGTATTATCAATGGCTGAGCTGTATTTATAAATTGTGGCCTCCCATTTTGGTCTTCTCTGGTGGTTACATTTAACAATATTTCGAAATATGTCTCCCATCGCACCAGTATGTTTTCCATGTTTGTTAAAATTTCGACATCTGCACCCTTGATCAAGGTCGCTCCAAGGTGACAGGTTTTTACTGCCTTGATCTTCTGGTAAAATTTTCTTGTCATCTGTTTGGCGTATGCTTATTGTATCTCCTTTATTTACATTTTTAGAAATTCCCGTTTTTTGTCTCGCATACATGTTTGGCCTTCTCAGTCTGTCGAAATGTATCTTAATTTTGAGCTTCAATTTTCTCCTCAGTTGTCCAAATCTAACGATGCCTTTTTACCTATCATGAAATGATCTATTTGGTTTACTGTATATCCATCAGGTGAATCCATCACTTCTATAGTGAAAGGTCTTCTGCTACGATGTTTAACTTCAATCGAGTCTCTGCCTTTTGAGAATGCCTTAAAGCACCTAAAAACATGTGCCCTTGACAAACCACTGTTTCCATAGGCCCGTCGCACTATACCCAAGTCTGAAACGAAACACTCAGTATCAGGACTAAAAAAATTCAGTTCACGAAAGAAGTTGCAATGGACGATCAAGTGACTCTATGGAGTTCAAATTGAAAACGCATCAGATTTTGGCCATCCTCCACTCCAATGCTTCGCCACCAGTCGCATTACTTTAGCTACACACCTCGTATAAGTATACCCTGTTTATATAAGATTTTCAGTACTTGCGTCTATCTCCTGTAGAGTTCAGAATTGCATTTTAGAGTTAAATATAAAGGACGTCACCAGCTACTTCAGTAATGCTTTGTTCCACATAGAGAGCTTAAATATCTCTATTAAAAATATATAAATAAATAAAGTGGTATATTAAGGTGGTAATAAGTGGTGATAATAGAGTAAAATATATAACTAACCATAAGAGTAGAAGATTGGTTGAACTATGTTCGCAGTTTATTCTAAAAATAATGTCAACCCATTTTAAGATGAAAATAACAAAACAATAGACCTGGAGGTGCCCAAACACGTACATGGGTGAATTTCAAATTGCCCATGTTGCCATTTCGTACCCCAATTATAAAGAGATTTTGAATGTTCAAGTCAGCAAAGGAGCTAACATAGACACGGATCACTACTTGACTAGGATCAAACTTAACTTAAAACCTCGAAAACTTATTCAAAAGAGACTGCTAAACCAACCTTAACGGAAGAGCCTGATAAACAACCAGCACATAACTGGCAAGAATTGAAATAAAAAATTATTAAAACAGCCTTAAAGTTGGTCCCTTTACAAAAACGTAGAAAACATCCGTGGTGGGATGAAGTTTACGAGCAAGTAGCATTAAGCCGAAGTAAAGCATTCAAAGATTGGAACAGTCAAAACAGCAATAAATTATAACATCTTTTTGGAAGTAAGAAAAGAAACATCAAAGCTAATTAGACAAACTAAAAGAAAATATAAAAACAACAATGAAATAGAAAAAGATTTCCAAAAATAATAACAGCCGAAATGTTTACAAAGCATTTAAAACTAAATTAACAGACTATCAACCCCATATTCTTTGCTTCTAAAAGGAAAACGGACAATCAGCTCTAAATAACCAAGACAGTTGCAAAGATCTTGAGAAATATTTTGAACAACTACTAAACTGCCCTGAGCCCTTAAACAAATTACCAACACTAAACCCTAAACAAACATACCCAGATTCATTACCACCGAATGAAGATGAAATAATTAGGCAAATCAAGCGACTTAAAAATAAACAAATATTAAGGGAAATAACCAAAATTCTACAAGAAGTTTGGCGAACCGAACGGATTCCGGAAGATTGGAAAGATTCTCTAATCCATCCACTACACAAGAAATGCGGTAGAACGGATGTAAACAACTACAGAGGGATATCTCTTCTCTCATTTTGTTACAAGATTCTATCTCAATGTCTACTAGACAGAGCACAGGGACAGTTAGTACCTAAAATTGGTGAATATCAAGCAGATTTTCGACCGGGCAGATCCTGCCCTGAACAGATCCTGAATCTAAAGTTGATCCTAAGACATCAAAAATTGTACAATAAAAATCTGGTCTGTACATTTGTGGATTTCAAAAAAAACATATGATTCTATTGACCGCGAATCTTTATTCCAAATCTTGAGGAGAACAAGGACTAGATCTGAAAACGCTGGCAATTATTAAAGCAACATTAACTAACACAAGGTCAAAAGTTAAAATCATGGGTGACATCTCAGAACCCTTGGAAATTAAAACTGGAGTGAGACAAGGGGATGGACTTTTGCCACTCTTATTTAACTGTGTTCTAGAAAAAGTAATACCGGAATGGCGGAATGGAAAAAATGTCGGCCCTGAATATTGACCAGCCCATTAAATTGGGGAGAACGAACATCAAAATTAATTGTCTGACGTTTGCTGATGATCTAGCAATTTTGGCTCAAGATATATTAACGTCACAGAAACAGATTGAAATCCTAAAAGAAACAGCAGAAAAGGTAGGACTCCAAATTTCCTTTGAAAAGACACAATACATGACCTGCAACAGACTAAGAACACCATTTCTAAACAACAACTACAAAATTGGTAACATTAGACGAGTCTCTCAATTCAAATATTTTGGTGAAATAATCATGGAAAATGGGTTGGAAAAAACGGTCAATAAGGGTAGATGTCAAAAAATGGAAATGTTATCGAGACTTACACAAAATATTTACAGCAAAAAATGCATATCTAAAAACCCAAAACTGAGACATTACAACACAATTATTAAGCCAGAATATCTATATGGGACAGAAACGCTCATTTTGAATAAAAAGCGAGACATCGAGGACATTGAAAAGAAGGAAAGAAAAATCATTAGAAAAATCTTAGGCCCCAAACAAATAAATAGCACAGCATACCGACTTCGAGAAAACCAAGAAATCAAACAATACACAGATATACATAGCGATATGAGAAAAGAAAACTTAACTTTTACGGACACATAAAACGGATGAATCCGAGTAGGCTAATTAGACAAATAGTCGAATTTTATGAAAATAGTAGTAGAGCTAAAGTAGAAATAATTAAATGGATTGCTGCAATTAAAGAGGACCTAAGATCAGCAAATATTACACAAAGTGAAATTAGGATAGAGGAAGGATAGAGGCTGTTTCAGACACAAGCTTAACGTTTGGAAGGTTGGCCAGAGAGACAAATGTAGGAAGACTGGAACAACTTGGTCTGGCGAAAGGAAAAAAGCTCATAGCAAAAGAATGAAATTAGTATGGGCGCAAGGGAAGACTAACAACAACAAACGCCTCTAACTGTACTTCGCGAGGTCCACCAGGGCCCATACGTGAATAATAATAAATAAATAAAGTGTCCTGCAAAATTTAGACTGGAGTAAACTTTAGCGCATAGTACTACTATACTACTATATATATATATATAAGTACTTATGCTTATTCGGTATACCTAAAATAATTGGGAATTAGTGTCGTATAAATAATAAAAAAATCAATATGTTTTAGGTATATTGTATGCTCATTAATGCAGAATAAAAGTATAATACTATTCAAAATGCCATTCTAATTATGTTATGACATAATAGAACAATCAATTCTTCTATTGGAAGTTTCGGTGTGAAATACTAAACTCGAAGAGATTTTTCACTAAATACCAAATCACATTTTTAAACTTCACGACGCGCGTTTCGCTAACCATGTGAGCATCAGCAGGGAAATATTAAACAATCTCCTGATCCCTAACATGGTTAGCGAAACGCGCGTCAAGAAGTTAAAAATAATTTGGTGTTTAGTGGTAAATCTCTTTGAGTTTAAAGTTAAACAGGTAATTTCTTTCTCAATAAACACTTACGATCAATTTCATAATCATATTTACCAAAATAGTAACAATAATTCTAATTTTACTAATAAAATTTAACATATTGCTATATACATTACACTATTTAAGCCACTAGCATAATAATGAAGAATAATTATCATCAATTATATTTACTTAGAGATCAAATTATTTAACATACCATCCAATTTTTATTCAAAATCATATTATAACATTCTGCAACTACCAAACTTCGTACGTATTATATGTTGCCTATACATAACACACACATACATACATACATATATATATATATATATATATATATATATATATATATATATATATATATATATATATATATATATATAATTGGACTTTTTAATTGGACAATTAATAATACAAATTTGAATTATTCTGGCACTAATAACTATAATGAATTAATAGTTGCCTACGTATGTTTTTTTAAATCAAAATCAAGTAGTGTGGGTGTATTATACCGCAGGATAACACATTATATATTATCTTGTATTAACGGGGGTATAGCTCAGTGGTAGAGCATTCGACTGCAGATCGAGAGGTCCCCGGTTCAAACCCGGGTGCCCCCTGTTGTATTTTTTTTTCTGTTAGGTAGTGAAGTTATAATAAGCGTGATTGTAAGGTCGAAATAATTTAAAAAAGCAAAACCACATACGTAGGCGAAACATAGTAAACCTGCACAGCTCGTATTTTGTCATCTATGCTAATGCAACCGTGTTGCATTGGTTGCATTTTTGCGGATCGACAGTTGTTGGCGTGGGCTAACGGCCCCCATATCACAAAGACCCGTTGGCAGAGTCGGGGCTATTTTTAGACAAGCTCCCGGGCCGCCGTCTCAGGGATACGTTCTTTATGAAAATGTTTTGCGGCCGAATTGGTACTTTGTTATTTTCGTTGCGATTCTGGAAATGTTTCGTTTGCATTTGTCCATTGCCACACAGTTATTTACACTCTGTGTCAAAATGTTAAGCACACTATACAGGGTATAAAGGAAAGTAGTTTAGTAAATTTAATCAATAATTCTTTTGAACAAAACAGTTTTTTGACAAAAAGTTGCCTTAAAACATTTATTCAAAATTTATTCATATTTCCGAAGAAAACAAATTTAGTTTTCTTAAGGTAGTACTGTTGGTTATAGAATTACTGTTCAGAATTAGCTATACCCCAGAATTAAATGAAACTTGGCATATTGGTACATTAAGATAATGTACCAGTTAAATTTTTAAAGAGCTGCAGAGAATATTGCCTTTACCATTGAACCTTATGAGAAATCACAGATTTTATTTTAATGTCAGAAAAAGTACCGTTCAGATTACAGTGCAAGTGATATCAACGGAAAGAAAAAAAAATCGAACATTTTTGTTACTCAAAATGTTTGTTTTGAATGTTTTTAAATGAACAATTCCACTACCATCAACATCATCTGATGTATCAGTATTTACGTTGGTTGTAGGGTTAGGTGACAGGAATTTTCCAATGTTTGTTTTTAATTTATTTGCCAATGCAACTTGTTTCAGATTTTTTTTATATTTATTTCGGTTACTCTTTTGCCTTTCCAATAATTTTTGTGTGTTTTAATAATTTTGACTCTGACTTTTTCTATAACTTGTTCATGTTTGCACAATAGCTTTATGCACATGATCTCATATTTTGAGTGAAACAGAGTTACTGTAAGTATACTTCTATATCTTTTGCTTTACGCGGTGTTGTCAAATATAAATACTACAGAAGTCAAATAACACAGAGCACACATTTGACACTTGTGGTATCGACAGTACTACCTTAACAATGGCAATATCTATTTTCGTCTTATTTCTTTCGATCTATCGGAATTCAATTTTTGTTGCATTCGCCTCTTAAGGTTTTATTTGAAAATAAAATATAATATTTTTATAATTATATATTTCATACGTTTCCGCATAAATTTGGTTAAAAAACGAAAACTGACACATTATTGTCGTTTAATGTCAAAATTGAAATTACCAGCACTAATTTTTCACACATAGCACGTTTTAAACGATTCACTACAATTAAGAAATACATAAATTAATTGTTTTATTAAGTTAAATGTTCAAACTGTCCACCATCTCATTCTTCGTGAAAGAAGTTTCGTCGGTTAATCAAATATTGAAAATATTCTTTTGGTTTTGGCCAGTAAGTCATTCACAATATTTTTGCCTGTGTGAATAGTGAGTGGGTAAGAGAGCTTGCTTGTGTCCTTTGTACATCATAAGAATAGAGTAATTGCTCTTTTAGTGTTCTTTGTACAATCCAATGAGAAACTCCAACTTGTCGTTAACACTTCGAGTACTTCTGGTAGAAGCCTCTTCAACAAGATGTAAAATTTGTTTTTAGACCTCAGGATTGATTTCTCTCTATCACATTCTTGAAATTTTGAAACCACACTATCCGTATCCAAAAGTCTTTGGGAAACACGAAGAAATGTTTCCCGAGCTGGAAGCGGCCTTTCAGAGAATCGTTGCCCGTAAATACGCCTAGCTCATTTGGAATTCTGGAGTGATTCTCCATAAATAAAAAAATATCCTGCTATTCGCGTACAGACTATATTTTTGGTTGTATATCGAACTTAAATGCACGCGCTGATACACTAAAATAATTTGTATCGCAATTTTGAAATAACAATCTTTGTCCTGGCGGTATTGCGACGTTCCCACATTCTTAAGGGCTGATGTAGAGCATGATCCTTAACTAAAAAAAATGTTTTAACAATGTTCATTAGTTTATTCGTTAATTAATAACCAGTTAATATTAACTAGATGTGTTTTTTCACATATTTACTAAAAATATAATTTTTTATCATAACTTTTCGATTGGTGATTTAATAACTTTGTAATTTTTTTTTCTCGAGAACTCCTAGGTTTTTGACCTTGATTGTAAGGAACTTTTTTATTTAAAATGATGTGAAAAATCGTAGATAAAATTTACGAAAATACTTTTCCTTACTCCCAATATATACATATAATGTAGTAATATGCTCTAAAATATAATCGCTATTAAACATAAAACAATATCACAGTCTCATTTTTACATGACTATATAAACTTTCGTAATTATCCAATTACAATACCTCTCCATTCTTCTCTATTTGTTGCTCTGATCGGTTTCCTGCATAGAACTATCTTCGACATTCTCTCCCCTGCAATCTTTCTACGTGTCCTAACCACCCAATTCTTTATAATTTGCTATAAATGGATAATCTAGGTTCTTTATTTATATAAAGAAGAATTATTTCTTGAGAATTATTTAGAATTATTTAATTATTGATTTCTTTTCCCAACCTTTTATTATTGTCTCATCATAAGTACATATCAGTATCCCCCAGGACCGGTTTCTGGCCTTAAGCCGTCATCAGCTGGGCTCAAACTGAACGCCTGGAGAGCGGATGAAGGGAACGATTAAACCATGACCATATAAATCAGCCATGTCGAATGGTGGCTGCAATCAAATGCAGCTCTGACATCGTGTGGTAAACGGCCGCGACAGACAAAATCTGCGGGACCGTTCGTGACCCGTCTAACCTCGGGCAAGTATCAGGTCTGTTCAAAAAAATAATGAAGTGGGCACTTGCTGACGCTTTGGATGGCGAATGGGGGAACGACACAGCACCGACGTGGAGCGCGGGTGTATTTTCTTTGTTTCTAACATCTTTCTCCACGAGCCCACTTCATTATTTTTGGAGAGACCTGGTACTTACCCGAGGTTAGACGAGTCACGAACGGTCCCGCACAGTTTGTCTATCGCGGCCGTTTACCACAGGATGGCAGGGCTGCATGTGTTTGCAGCCACCATTCGACATAGGCGATTTGTATGATCATGGCTTTAGTTGATCCCTTCATCCGCTCACCAGGCGCTGATGATGGCTTAAGGCCAAAAACCTATCCTGGAGGACAGTTGCCGTCGCTTTGGATGGCGAATGAGGGAATCTTTTAAGCATATATATATATATATATATATATATATATATATATATATATATATATATATATATATATATATATATATATGCTCAAGAGATAGCGTAACGGGGCCTCGGAGAGATATATTAAAACAAAACAACAGAAATCTTCCATCCGTACTCCACGTGTCTGTTCGTTTCAAATCAGCTGCCGCCCTCGCGTCAAGACAAGTACCTCCTAAGGCCGGGTTCTGGCCTAACAGCCGTCATCAGCTGGACTCGAGTCTAACACAAGGAGACAGCTGATGAGAAATGATCAGAGCCAGGCCAAGGCAACTGGCGGATCGCAATCTCAATACAACTCGTGTCAGTCGAAACTACGCAATGCATTCTTCCCACAACCTTGGATTTAGGTATCAGGTATGCTCAAAAGGTAGCGTAGCGAGGCCGTGGAGAGAGATATAGAAGCAACAGAAATCTTCGATCCGTACTCCACGTGTCTGTTCGTTTCAAATCAACCGCCGCCATCGCGTCAAGACAAGTGCCTTCCAGGACCGGTTTCTGGCCTACAGAACGATATATCTTCTCCACGAAAGCCTCAGGACTATCTAGGAAGGTCATTCGAAAGTTTGGCCCGATACATTTTAACATTTTCTGAAAAATTGATAAAACTGAAGTTTCAGCTGTTGTACTTCATTTTGAATGATACTGATCTCTCGGTACGCCCTAAAAACCACTACAACCAATAAAATCGTCAGAATATTTATTGTCGTACTAAATGATCGCCGACTGAAGGTGTGCGGACTTGCTGACATTGTAAATATCTCGATATAACATGTCCAGTACATACCGCACAATGTTATGAAAATATTCCTCGATCGATGGATGGCGCGATTGTTAACAGTCGACTAAAGACGCATTTGAACGAACACTTCTCAAGAATTCTTACATATATTTAAAAGCGATTGTGCTGCACAATTTATAACAATAGATGAAACATGGATTTGCCATTACACACCAGAGACGGAGCGACAGTCCAACCAGTATTTTATGATTAAAAGTCCGTTGTACCGGTTGTACCGGTATATACATATATATATATATATATATATATATATATATATATATATATATATATATATATATATATATATATATATAGCTCTTTCTATTGGCTTCGTTTCCAGTTGTTCCATTACTGTCGTATTTCTCACATATCCCTTCTTGTAATTCTCTCCATTTTGCGTAAGAATCTCATTTCTGCCGGTGTAATTCTACTTTTGTTTCTCTTTGTTAAGGTCCAAGATTCGCTGCCGTATATCATTGATGGTCTTACTACTTTCTGATTCTGTGTTGTATAATTTGCCTGCTTTTCGCATTTTTTCGTTGATTTCCCCCTCCATTTTCCATTATCTTCTATTGTTCTACCTAAATACTTACAGTTTTTGACTTGCCTTATTACCTTCCCGACGAGTGCAATTTTATGTTTTATTTTTGTGTCTGCACTTACAACTCCATCACGTTGGAACCCGCTTTAAAGAATACTCATCAAAGAATATGTTGTATAGTTAATTTTTTCGTATTGTCAGTAATTATGTAAATGTTGATAATAATACGAAAAGTCGCAATGAAATTAGTGCTGAATTGTTTGTAGTTTATTGTAGTCACAAGAATTTGTTTTACTCAATTCATATAAATAAATATCAGATAAAATCGAAAATAACGAAGTTGTCGGAAAAAACGACTCTAACCCAGAAACCAAAAATGTTATAAATGTTTGTAGTAGTATGCGTATATTTCTAGTGACTGTTAAACTCTTGTTATAACTGCAAACTACAACAAAAAAATAAAAAAATTATTATGATTAAAAAGGTTAAAGCTTACAAAATTAAACCGTTTGTAGCTTCTTGAACTAGTATATATATCAACGGTATATAACCAAACGTGTCACAAAATAGATTTTAGTAATATATATATATATATATATATATATATATATATATATATATATATATATATATATATATATATATATATATATATATATATATATATATATATATATATATATATATATATATATTATTTATTATTCACGTATGGACCCAGGTTGACCACGCGAAGTACAGTTAGAGGCGTTTGTTGTTAGCCTTCCTTTACACCCATACTGATTTCATTCTTCGCTATAAGCTTTTTTCCTTCGGTCAGACCAAGTTGTTCCAGTCTTCCTACATTTTTCTCTCTGGCCAACCTCCCAAACGTTAACCTTGTGTCTGAAACAGACGCTATCCTGAATTTCACTTTGTGTAATATTTGCTGATCTTAGGTCCTCTTTAATTGCAGCAATCTATTTAATTATTTCTACGTTGGCTCTACTCCTATACTCGCATTCATCCGTTTTATGTGTCCGTAGAACGTAAGTTTTTTTTCTCATATCGCTATGTATATCTGTTTATTGTTTGATTATTTGGTTTTCTCGAAGTCGGTATGTTCTCGGCCTAAAATTTTTGTTATGATTTTCTTTCCTTCTTTTCAATCTCCTCGATGTCTCTCGTCCTATTTAAAATGAGCGTTTCTGCCCCATATAGACATTCTGGCTTAATAACTGTATTATAATGTCTTAATTTTGTGTTTTTAGATATACATTTTTACTTGTTAATATTTTGTGTAAGTTTCTATTTTTTGACATCTACCCTTATTGGCCACGTTTTCCAACTCGTTTTCCATGATTATTTCACTCAAATATTTGAACTGAGAGACTCGTCTGATGTTACCATCTTTTATTTTTAGAATTAGTGTTCTTAGTCTGTTGGAGGTCATATATTGTGTCTTTTGAAAGGAAATTTGGAGTCCTACCTTTTCTGCTGTTTCTTTTAGGATTTCAATCTGTTTTTGTGCCGTTAATATGTCTTGAGATAAAATTGTTAGATCATCAGCAAATGCCAGACAATCAATTTTGATGTTGGTTCGCCCCAGTTTAATGGGCTGGTCAATATTCAGGGTCGACTTTTTTTCACGCCACTCTTGTATTACTTTTTCTAGAACACAGTTAAATAACAGTGGCGAGAGTCCATCCCCTTGTGTCAGTCTAGTTTTAATTTCGAGGGGCTCTGAGATGTCACGCATGAGTTTCACTTTTGACCTAGTGTTAGTGTTGCTTAATGATTGCCAGCGTTTTCAGATCTAGTCCTTGTTATTTCATGATTTGGAATAAAGATTCGCGGTCAATAAAATCATATGTTTTTTTGAAATCCACAAATGTATAGACGAGATTTTTATTGTACAATTTTTTATGTCTTAGGATCAATTTACATTCAGGATCTGTTCAGGACAGGATCTGCCCGGTCGAAAACCTGGTTAATATTCACCAATTTTAGGTTCTAGCTGTCCCTGCGCTCTGTCTAGTAGACACTGAGATAGAATTTTACAACAAACTGGGAGAAGAGATATCCCTCTGTAATTGTTTACATCCGGTTTATCTCCTTTCTTATATAGTGGATGGATTAGAGCATCTTTCCAATCTTTCGGTTCGCCAAACTTCTTGTAGAATTTTGGTTATTTCCTTGACTGTGCCTGGACCAGCTGAATTCAACAGTTCAGCAGTGATTCCATCTTCACCAGAAACTTTGTTATTTTTAAGTCGCTTAATTTGCCTAATTATTTCATCTTCATTTGATGGTAATGAATCGGGGTTTGTTTGTTGAGGGTTTAGTGTTGGTTTAAAGGCTCAGGACAGTTTAGTAGTTGTTCAAAATATTTCGCAAGTTCTTTGCAATTACCTTGATTATTTAGAGCTAATTGTCTGTTTTCCTTTTGGAAGCAAAGACTTTGGAGTTGATGGCCTGTTAATTTAGTTTTAAATGTTTTGTAAAAGTTTCGGGTGTTATTTTTTTGGAAATATTTTTCTATTTCATTATGTTGATTGTTTTCATATTTTCTTTTAATAAAGTTTGTCTAATTAGCTTCGATGATTCTTTTCTTACTTCCAAAACGATGTTATATTTTACTGCTGTTTTTTGACTGTTCCACTCTTTGAATGCTTTACTTCGGCTTAATACTGCTTGCTCGCAAACTTCATCCCACCATGGATGTTTCCTACGGTTTTGTAAAGGGACCAACTTTAAGGCTGTTTTAATAATTTTTTGTTTCAGTTCTTGTCAGTTCTGTGCTGGTTATTTATCAAGCTCTTCTGTTAGGGCTGGTTTTATTTTCGTTGGGTCGAACTTTGGTATTAGCAGTCTCTTTTGAATAAGTTTTCGAGGTTTTAAGCTAAGTTTGATTCTAGTCAAGTAGTGATCCGTGTCTATGTTAGCTCCTTTCCTGACTGGAACATTCCAAAACTCTTTATAATTGTGGTACGAAATGGCAACATGGATAATTTGAAATTCACGCATGTACGTGTTTGGGCACCTTCAGGTCTTTTGTTTTGTTTTTTCTTCTTAAAATGGGTTGACATTATTTTTTGATTAAACTGCAAACATAGTTCAACCAGTCTTCTGCCATTATGGTTAGTACATTTATAAGCGGAAAAACTGCCGACTGTTTTTCTAAACTTTCTTTCTTTCCCTAGTTGGCCGTTGAAATCACCCAATAGGATTTTTACATGTTTAGAAGGAATTTTAGAAATAATCTTTTCCAGAATTTCTCAGGGCTTATTTACTTTTTCAGGATTAGTTTATTTTCTTCGTTAACAGGGAGGTGTGCATTGATTAATGTATAATTTTTGTTAGCATACTTGAGGGATAGTGTCATAAGTCGATTATTTACTTGCTGGACATTAGTTATAGAACCAAGAATGATTTTTGAGATAGCGAAAGCAACACCGAGATGGGGTGTATTTTTGAGAATTCTTTTGTCCGTTTTACATTTAAAAATTATGTAGTTGCCGAATTCCATCTGTGAAGCTGGTTTCTTGTAGAGCTAAAATTTGGATTTTTTGCTGATTCAATGATCACCCCAATTCATATAGTTTTCCTGGGCGCAGGAGGGAGTTGATATTTACCGTCCCAAAGAAAGTTTTTGTTTTTGGTTTCAGACGTTGGTCAGAGGTCTGCGACTCCGTCTGAAAGATGGGCATAATTTGTACCAGCAAAGCTGGCAGAGGATTGTTTGCCTCTTGGGGTAATTTTGTAATTACTATAACGCTTCATCTTGTACTTTGAATTAAAGTTTTGAACCATGACGGTTCAGAGGTTAAGACGGGAGGGGTTAGTTCCAGAATTTAAATCTCAGCCGCACCACAGGTGAACAGACGCTGACCACTCAACAGCTTGATACAAGTTAGACGCTAAGTGGATTTTGTTTAATGTTTATATATATATATATATATATATATATATATATATATATATATATATATATATATATATATATATTTATATATATTTATATATAAATATATATATATATATATATATATATATATATATATATATATATATATATATATATATATATATATATATATAACGAACCCGAACCTCGCGACAGTAAGCACCGAAGATTTATATTTATATATATTTATATATAAATATATATATATATATATATATATATATATATATATATATATATATATATATATATATATATATATATATATATATAACGAACCCGAACCTCGCGACAGTAAGCACCGAAGATGCCTAATGAGATTTTGGCGATACGTCTGCAAGATCTCGACAGGGACCAATTCGACCTAATTCTGATAAAATTGAAGCTATAAAAAAATTTCCTATATCCAAAACAGTGAAAGAAATAAAAAGCTTTCTCGGGTTAGTTGGATATTATAGAAAATTAATTCAGAATTTCGTAAAAATTACAAAACCTTTAACAAAACGCTTAAAAAAAAGTGCGAAAATAATCCATGACAAAGATTTTGTATCCAGCATTCAATATGTGCAAGAATCTATTAGTAAATGCCCCTATATTACAATATCCAGATTTTACAAAATCTTTCATATTAACCACTGACCCTTCAAATATGGCATTAGGAGCAGTTTTATCTCAAGGAACCATAGGACAACCGGATGTACTCCCGGAAAAACCGCAATATATGTATTGCAAAAAAATATATTATAACTGCAAACTACAACAAAAAAATTAAAAAATTATTATGATTAAAAAGGTTAAAGCTTATAAAATTAAACCGTTTGTAGCTTCTTGAAGTAGTATATTTATTTATATATATATATATATATATATATATATATATATATATATATATATATATATATATATATATATATATATATATATATATATATTTATATATATATATATATATATACATATATATGTTCATACGTGCACATATGTATGGCTTCCTAAAGTAAGGAACACTAAAGCATAAACTATACATGTTTTATAGGGCAACTGTTTCCATCCAAAATCGTGGATAGCATAGAAAATTAACCTCGAAATTTAGTCGATTCTATAGGGGAGTAACATAATCTTCAAAAATGTAACAACACCCCTTTCAACAACAGTTTGAATGATTATGAACAATTTATAAACTACAAACGATTATATCGAATGTAGATCCTTCTGTCCTTTTTCAAATCTTATAGAACACGTACTACTAAAACGATAGTTTTTGTATCACCTAGTTTATTATAGGTGACGTGTCGACTCATTCATTTGTTAATGGAAATTGTCTGTAGTTTCATGTAGTTACAGAAAAAAATAATCTACAAACCATAGTACTGATTATGCCTGGGAAGCACTGAAGATGATAAAGTTTCAGAAGCTTACTACAAATGATTATATCGAGCGTAGATTCTTCTGACAATCTTCAAATGTCATAGAGCATGTGCTACTGAAACGATTATACTTGTATCAGGGAATTTATGATGGGTAAGGGTCAAATCAATCGTTTCTTAATGGAAATTATTTGTAATTTTATGTAGTTACAGATAAAATTAACTTACATAATATGACACTGATTATGTCTGGGAAGCACTGAAGTTGATTAAGTTTCAGAAAATTGTTGTCCAAGAATCTTCAACTACAAACGATTTTATAAAGGTGGAATCTTTTGTTCCCTAAAAATCACCAGTGATTGATACTACAATGAATACTGCAATAGCAACAATGACTCAGCAGCTAATAAGTTACAAATCTGTTTATTTCTATCTATTATTGCTTGTAGTTTAATGTAGCTGCTGTGAAATACTTCTTAGATATCTCTAGTCAGCTAAGGCCGGTTCTACAATGCAAGAATATACCAGGTATAAGCTATACTTGGAATAAAATTTGAAACGCCCTACCGGCGTTTAAAATTTTATTCCAAGCGTAGCTTATACCTGGTATATTCTTAAAAATTAAATTAAGGTTAAAATGATCGCTTTGTGAGAATTATAATTTACTAACAATTTGAAGTTTTGTAGACCCTTGATAAGCTGGAGTCGATTGTAACAATTAATTTACCCACTCAATGTGGGATTAATTTACTGTAGTATATACGAAGAAAAGTGTAATTGCATAATCTTATGAACCGTTGTCAGTTGATCGGTGAGTCTTCACCTCCTAGAGAAATATATACAATGGATCAAAATAAATTGAATTGAATGCTTCCAATTATCCCAAGGATGAGCTCTACTGATTGTTGTTATCGAACTCTTGACTGTTTAAAATATTAAATTTAAGTAGATATTTTAGGTTGTTCACTAAGATTTATCGTCGGTATGATTCTGTCTTTCTTATTGCATGTACAGTTGAATACTTTTATCCTTTTCTTGCATATGCTATTCTGTCGTTTATACTCTTAAATAATGCCCCGGTCTTTTAGATGGAAACGGTTGCCCCATAAAACATGTATAGTTTATGCTTTAGTATTCCTTATAAGCCCTATTTACTGACATACATATGTCATGAACTAGTATGTATGTATATATATATATATATATATATATATATATATATATATATATATATATATATATATATATATATATATATATATATATATATATATATATATATATATGTTTCTAAATTATTCCGGGTGTCGATCCGTTGATCCTGTGAAGTCACGACGTTTCGCCAAAATCGCATTTAGCATTTTCAAATATTGTCCGCTTCGACTGAAGAGTCCAACTGACGTGCACGGGTCGTTGTGTTCACTTTTATAGCCGGCCGGCCACAAAAGCGACTGCGCAGATTATATCGGGGTAGTTCGGGAAGACTTGCGGCGCTCGGCAACGCTGTCGGGCGTCCGTTTATTGATTTTTCTACCTCACGGCCACGTTGCCACGTTCTTTCTTTTTTCAGAAGAGATCCCATACTTTTGGAATGTTGCGAGCGTCGTTTCGCGTATTCAGTTCATCTCTTTCTTCTATTTCAAGGGCTTCTCTGATTGTTCGGACCTTGTAGTTTTCAATATTCGCTATTTCTTTGGCTCCTTCAAAATTGATTTTATGTCCTGTATATAGATGGTGCTGGAACAGAGGGGAAATGGTTTGTTTGTTTTTAAGTCGATTTTATGTTCTTGTATTCTGGCCGAAATTCGTCTATTTGTTTATCCTATGTATGCTCCTGTTGCAGTTGGATCAAGATATATTATCCACCCCATGATTTTCCAGTCTAACCTTGTCTTTGGGGTTTTTTAGGATGTTTACAACAGTTTTGTGTGGCTTGTAGGCTGTTCTGATCTTATGCTTCCTTAGTAGTCAACCTATCCTATCTGTGATTTCTTTTACGTATGGTAGCTGGACCTTTGGTGTATTTGGTTCATGGTCCTCTATTGTCCTTCGCGTTTGGGTTTCTTGACGGCGAATAGCCTTCCTGATTCAATTTTCTGAATATCCATTTTATCTAAGGGCTGTGGAAATTTTTGGTAGTTCCTTTTTTGGTAGCTTCGTGTATTTGGTAGTGTCAGTCGGAAGGATCTGGAAATCAAGGTGTTCACTACTCCTTGGATTTGAGCAAGATGATGATGGGATTTAACGTTGAGGTATCGATCGGTGTGACTGGTTTCCTATACACTGTGTATTCGAGTGTTCCAGAAAGTTTCCTTGTGATAAGGAGATCTAAAAACGGCAGTTTTCTATCCTGTTCGGCTTCCAGAGTGAACTGTATTCTGGGGTGGATTTTGTTTAACTGTTTAACTGAGTTAGGAAGATGTTTAGAAGTTCATATTCGTGAGGCCATATTATAAATATATCATCTACGTAGCGTTTCCAAAGTTCCAAACTTTGGAAACTGTTCGACTTCCAGAGTGAACTGTATTCTGGGGTGGATTTTGTTTAACTGTTTAACTGAGTTAGGAAGATGTTTAGAAGTTCATATTTGTGAGGCCATATTATAAATATATCATCTACGTAGCGTTTCCAAAGTTCCAAACTTTGGAAACGCTACGTAGATGATATCTTTATAATATGGCGAACAGTAAACTGCTCAAATAAACTACAAACAATTTAGCACTAATTTAATTCCTATTATTCGTATTATCAATATTTACTGCCTTGAACAATATCTATTGTTTTTTTCTGCATAATTACTGACACTACAAAAAAATTAACCATACTACATTTATTAGCATCGTTTGTAGGCAGAAATAAACAAAAAAACATCGAGTATTCTTTAATGCGGTTTCCAGCGTTATGAAGCTTGCACTTACCATTGTTTTGCTTTTGTCGGGCTCTTAGTTATACCTGTATATCTCTAAGTTATGTTGTAATTTTTCTTCAGAATCTGTCATTAGGACCATATCATAAGCGAACAATAATTCTTGTGTTGTCACTGTTTTCATTTTTCTAAAACCCATTTTTCTATTCTTGCAATTTGCTTTGCTATTTTTTGCAACATCGTCATTAACTACTAAAAATAACAGTAGACTCAATACGCAGCCCTGTCTTAAGCCTATCCTTATCTCAAATTCTGTGGATTCATCGTTATGCGTTCTTACTTTATTCTTATTGTTGTATAAGGGCTTGAAAATGTATATTACTCCATCTTCTAGTCATCTTATTTTTAGACTGTTCCAAACATCCCTTCTTTTTACTCTACCAAATACATTTTACAGGTTAATGAAGCAAATATGGATTTCAGTTTCTTTTCTTAACAGTTTTTCTCCTAGTTGTCTAATTACAAATATTAGATCTTGTATGCTTCTACCCTTTCTAAAACCATGTTGTGATTTCTCTAATGCTGCTATTATTCTGGTAAATATTTTCTAGGTAAACTTTTACTGTGATCCCTCTATAGTGTTTACATTCTTTGATATCTCCTTTTATAAACAAGGGCAATATTATACCCATATTCCACTCTGTTGGTACTTTCATTTCTATTATTTCATTTTTATCATTTAATAGTGACAAAAATTCTTCTTTTACTATTTCTCCCATATATTTCAGCATTTCTGCTGAGATTTGGTCTTGCCCTGGAATTTGCCAAAATAAAAACATAAAAAATTGGATTACTTTTAAAAATACATATTTTTTTATCTTTGCGTTTCATCGTGCGTTATAATTTTTCCTTGCGTCCTTGCATGCCGCTCGTTTAACATGCATGCATCTTGATGACCAAACTTGTTGAACAATTGTGAACATACCTATAGACTACTATGTTCAGAACATTGTGTCAATTTACTATGGACCGATACACGATACGCGAATTGGGCTCTAGAGCAGTTTGAAAGCGACCCTTACTTTGTGGGAAAACAATCTTTTTCGACGAAGCACAAGCGAACAAAAGCAACGACTGGATTTAAGCCGGTGAAAATCCTAAGTGATTCAGGAGATTTTTGGCCTAAACTAATAAATGTGATATAAACAATGTTTTCTTTCAACAGTACGGTGCGACTTGTCACATACCTCGCCAGACAATCGATTTATTGCAAGTTTACTGGTCGCGTTATTTCACGAAATGGTAATGTCTACTGGCCACCAAGATCATGCGATCTTACACCCTTGATTTTTTTTTGTGAGGTTATATTAAATCTCTGGTTTACAGAAATAACGCCCGAACAATTCTTAACCTTCAACGAAACATTAAGACCATTATTGAAAATATACAACGGAATATGTGTGAAAGAGCAATCGAAAATTGGGTTCCCGGTATACATTCCACCAGATTCAATTTTAATTAGATTAGTGACTCTTTTAACAATTTTATGCATATTTATTCCAACTAGTTGATGTGTGTGTATGCTGCAATAGTTGATACAGTTCCAAATACTCTAAACTAAAATAACTTGCGAAATACTTTTAAGCTAATAGCACCAATGTTTGTCATTCCAAGCCGAAACGAAAAGTCGAGACCTGGTCATACATAACAGTAATCACATTGCACTTAACATCACTTTTACATTGCTTTAGTTTTATATTAGATAAAATAATTAAGAGTATGTTAGTGAAATGTATCTACACAGGTAACCAAATTCATTCATTCATCACGAATATTTTGATTATTTAACAATTTATTAACGTATAACAAAAGCATTTGCCTCCTAACGTATAAAAAAGCATTTTTTACTCCCACAATAAAACATTCCTTCCTCAATATTAAAGAAAATCCACTGTGAAATATTCAGTCGACGATCTTTAACAAAAACTTGAAAATGAATGAAATAAGCCGATAAATTATGGCAATTTTAAGCCATTATTTTTAAAAAATCTACAAAGCGACTGAAGCCGCTCTTGAGATTTGCGAACTAGAGCGGAAGGGTGCCGTTTCAATACACACCGCTCAACTCTAGTTCAAAAAGTTCCGGAAGAGAGACATGGATCTTAAAGGTAGGGAAAGCTTATGGATAAGCTGATTTAGGATTACCAGATGTCGCGCATGATTTTTTGCTTTGATACTCACATGCAGTATCGCGGCGCGTATCATAACTGTACAAACGGATGTTTTTTGCATTTGTTATCGGTCTTCAACGTTATTGTATCTATAAAGGTATAAACATAATATTTCATATTACTGCCACAAATACGCCAATTTTTAATTTTTAGAATGGAAAATTGCAAAAGAAAAGGAAATAAATCGACAAGATAAATCATTTCACTGGAAACTAAATTGGAGGCGTTCAGATGATTAAATGCAAGTAAACGGCAATCTGAAATCGGCACTGCATTAAATTTGTCAACTTGAACATCTCGGGCAATTTTAAAAAATAATGAAAAGATCGTATCATCAGCAACTACAACCACAACGACGTCTGCAACAAGAATTATCGGTTCCAGAAGCAATGTGTCTGAACAAAATGGAAAAATGACTTTAAATCTGGATTGACGATGAACTTAAAAGCAATTATAATGGAAAAGGCAAGAACAATTTTTCACTATATTCAGAATGAAAAAGGCGACACAAGTGAAAATTTCGTAGCTAATCTATGATGATTCCATCGATTTATAAACACAAAATCTTTATAAAATACAGATCACTGGGGAAACGGCAAATGGAGATACAAAAGCAGCTGCTGAATTTTCATCCGAAATTAGTTTTATTTTTATTAATTTTCATTTTCGAAATTAAAAGCAATCATTGAACGAGGGAATTATTCTCCTG
Source organism: Cosmopolites sordidus (assembly GCA_031761425.1). NCBI lineage: Eukaryota > Metazoa > Arthropoda > Insecta > Coleoptera > Curculionidae > Cosmopolites > Cosmopolites sordidus. Next base: position 85,437 of record JARFXV010000987.1, read on the forward strand.
AATTATTTTTCAATGTTGATGAAACGGGCCTTTTCTGAAAGAGAATGCCAAAAGGTACATTTTTATCCAGTGAATAAAAGCGAGCACCAGGATTTAAAGCTGCAAAAGATCATTCAGCTCTGCTATTGAGACTTTAAATTAAAACCGCTGCTTGTTTACCATTCCAAAACCCCAATAGCATTGAAAGGAATTTCAAAATCATCTTTACCAGTAATTTGGAGGTCCAATAAAAAATCTTAGATCACTATGAAAGTTTTCCAGAATTGGGTTACCGAACAGTTTTGCCTGTTAAACGCTACTGCGAATTTAAAAAACTAGAACCGAAAGCTTTACTTTTGATTGATGATGCTCCAAGCCATCTAACGCATTGGTCCAGCTTTACAACATGTATTCCAGTAGAAGTGGTTTTCCTGCCGTTAAATTCAACTTCGTTAATCCAACCAATGAATCAAGGCGTAATATCAAATTTTAAAGCGTATTACCTGCGGTGGTCATTCCGACAACTATTGATAAAATCGATGGAAAAGATAAACAATTTATTAAAGATTTTTAGAAAAACTATAACATATCAATCTTTCTTGGAATGAGGTGAGCGAGAAATGTATGAAAGGAGTATGGAAGAATTTATAGCCGGAGCTAAGCAAGGATGCTGACATAAGAGAATCCATTGTTGATGTCGACGAAATTTTCAAGCTAACTAATTAAACGGGGTTGGATAATATAAATGCGCAGGATATTAAAGAATTATTGCAAGTTACAACTAGTGAAAATCTTTCCAACAACGATCTTAAAGAATTAGTCGAACAAGTGCACAAAGATGACGAAATTACCGTTTCTGAAGATGAAGAGCAAAAACAACTTTCAACGGATTTTCTAAAAAAAGTTTCAAAATTATCCAAATTGTGATAGAAGTTCAGACGATAGAAGGCAAGACGGATTACCACTTATACGATGTCTTGCTGTCGACAACTGGTTGCTGAACGAAACAGGAAAAGGAAACAACAATAAATGTTACAAAATAACACAAAAAAGCTCATAAAATGTCAAATTATCTGTACTGTTTCACCTATCCCCTTTATTTACGTGTTAAGATAGCCTTGTTTAACGCTGTTTCGTTTACCGATGGAACTTATTGGAACATATCCCACAGGTTAAGCGAGATCTGAATGTACATACAATTTAGGTACAGGGTTTTTAATATGGTAAATGCAGATGACGCGGGTCTCAGTCAGCCGCCAAACAATATATAAAAAATATGGCATAACTATTATAACTGTAACACTGTAAGTTTTGTTTCACAGTTGAGCTCAATTTGTTTTCAAAACTTCCAGTATTGTTTTAACATTATGCTACAGCTGTTGTAGCTCTGATAGGCAGTATTAATTTTCATTTTGAAAGTATACATCAAGTAAATACCTCAAATTCTGATCTATACACAATGTTTTCTCTTACTTAATGAGTTAAAAATATTACCAATGCACACAATAAGTTTCAAATGCACCATAGATCAAGCAGAATATATTTGAGATTAACTATAAATACAACGTGGCTTTACACCTAATGCATCTACTGAACTTATTTTTGGACTATATGATACCAAAATATGATTTTTATTCATGTAACACTATGATCAAAAAGTAAAATTACTTTTTAAATAAAATACAGACAGGAAAGACTACTCAATAGACAATGAGTTGCTTGTAGGGGAGCGGAGACTAAAGTCTAGATCCCCTCACTGCTGTTAGCAGAACTGCTGGGAGAAAATTTCAACCTTAATGCTAAATGGAGGGAATTCTGTAACATTTCGGGACCGGGTCAAGCGGCTCATGTAATCGATCCTACAGCACCTTTACCAGGAATGGAGCTGCCCCGCCACGAGTGGAAGATAGTCAACAGAATAAGAAGGTCCCATGGCAAATGCCGTGACTTTTTGCAAATAGGGACTGACTGGATCACCGCTTGTGACTGTGGAGAATCCCGCCCAACCTTTCATCACATCATGGCTGAATGTCCCCTTACAGCATATGGTACAGAAATGAGTGGTTCCTTTGAACCGACAGACTCCGTGTTGAACTGGATCAATGGCCTATGAAAGTGTATTCGATTCTGTATATGCATTTTTGTCTTTTACAAGGTGTCCAATATTGTTGTTCATTTTTGTAGGTATAATTAAGAGAAGTTTATTTAAGGTATAATACTTTTATTATTATAATATAGTACAGTGTTTGGAAATTTATTTATCAAAAGTAATACTGTCGAGAAGGCGGCCTTCGCGGCGCTACCATTTTTGAAGGCATGATCGAAAATGTGCCGTACATATTTCTGGATATCGAATGGATCTCATGAACAATATTCTCCTTTAATTGTAATATGGTATATGGTTTATTTTCATAAACTTTGCTCTTAACATAACCCCACAAGAAAGAATCAAGTGGAGTTAAATCTGGACTTCTCGGTGGCCAATTTATGTCACCTCTACGGGATATCACTTTTCCTGGGAATAATTCTTGTAGTTTCTTTCATTTCTTGTACAATTTAAATTTTATGAAGATGAAGACGAAGATCTTTTTTTAATGACATGCAGTGAAGATTTTTCTTACGGTTTGGGATGGATTTCCTCTAACCGACTCACGCACACGTTCAATGTTGTTTGCTTGACCTTGGACGACCCGTAGACGGCAAATTTAGAGTTGATCCTGTAGTTTCAAACTTTTTTATTCATTTCTTTGTTAAATTAACACTTGGTGCCTCGTTTATGTCATGTAAATTATACTCGGCCCTATAAAGACAACGATGACTGGACACCTAGTACAATTTAATCTGTCTGTGTGTTATACTTTAATATGTATACCTGATGCCGAACTTAAATCTGAATATGAATATAATCTGTGAATATGGTGCTTGTGGAAGGGTATTTGTTTGATTTTAGCGATACATCGATTGCCATTGTGTGCGGTGATATGTAATCATGATCAAACCAAACCAAATTTATTTTGTCTGCTTCAACTGCTCTCACTGCAATACACATATTACAACTTTTTTTTTCTTGAATGTATATTCTATAGCCTCAAAACGGTATCCTCGAAGTGGCTTCTTCAGTCGAGCTAACAGAAAAAAATCACGAGATGCCATATCTGGTCAGTATGATGCTTGTGAAATGATACTTATTTGATTTTTAGCGAAAAATTGACGAAAAATAATTGCAATGATGCGTTATCGTGATGCAAAAATCATACCACAAATCTAAACGTTTTTGTTTCGAATAAACTCGCGCAAATGACTCATATAGATGAAAAAGTATCTTTATTGGCTGTTTGACCTGTTGAAAGGAACTATTTATGGACAATACCACGATAATCGAAGAAAACAGTTAATATGGCTATGATTTTTGACCAGCTTTGACGTGGTTTTTCCGGCTTTGGCTTATCTTTAGCACGATACTGGCTTGATTATTGTTTTTTTCTGGGTCATAAGCATATCATTGTCAGTAATTGTGCATTTTAGAATGTCATTTTCCCAAGAAAGCATTTCTTCAGCAGCTTCATTCAACACGACGATGTTTTTCAAATAAAAAAAGTGTTTTTAGGACAAGACGAAATGACATAAATTGAAACAAGATTAAATTGCTCTTCAAAATTGATCGATTTTGTCCAGATGATATTCCAATAATATTTTCTATATTTCTAATACTTAATCGGAGATTACACAGAACAAGATCCTTGATTTTAGTAATGTTTTCTTCATTGGCTGGCATTGAAGGTCTTCCTGAACAAAGTTCATCTGCAACTGCTTCTCTACCATCACTAAAGTCCTTAAAAGTACCTCTTGTGAACATTTTTGTTTACATAGTTTTAGCGCTAGAACATAATCATAACATTTTTAAGGGATTAGTATAAGAAATTTGATTTTTTAAACAAAGATTAATGCAAATTCCCTACTCCACAAACTTTTCAATTTTAAAAAGTCGCCCAGAAAAATGTTTGACAACTACAAAAAATATTATTGAAACGCCTAATTCTTGAGAACGCTGAGGAGTAAGATCAGGAGTAATTCAATTTTCATTATGCGTTTTGAATTATTAGTTCCGACACGTGCTACTATTAACCTTTGAATAATTATGAGCAAAAAACAGTTAACAAACAATACTTATTTTTATATTTATTGGAGGATGGAATGTTTTTGACATTAAAAATACAGTTAGGCGACAAAGTGAACGATCAATATTTGTTTATGTTCCTGAAGTAGCATATGCATAATGCACGTAGTTAGGTTTGTAAACAGAGTTAATTTATAAACTAACTATCTTATATTGAGTTTGTCTATGTTTTTCTCGATCTCCATAGGAAACTATGGAATAATGTAATACGTGTTTCTGTTAATAATGTCAATTAACGTCTGTTAATCTAAGTCTGGCAAGCAAAATTTTACAAGTGGTTTTTCACCTTTCAATATCTGTTTTCCTCAATTCATGTTTTCTTCATTGGCTGGCATTGAAGATCTTCCTGAACAAGGTTCATCTTCAACTGCTTCTCTACAATCACTAAAGTCCTGGTACCACTTGTAAACATTTTTTACGTCGTTTTTTACGTCAATTTTAAAAAGTCGCCCAGAAAAATGTTTAATAATTACAAAATACGCTATAATTTCAACGTTAACAAACGAAATAATATGAAACATCTGTCAAATATGAAGGACAGGCACACCAACTTATAAAACAAATGGTTGTATCGGTACGGAACCCATCTTGCTTCCTTCTGGATCTTTCCCAATGCGTGTAGACGTTCCAAAATGGTGGACTGGTAACATCAATGCTTCTGCCAATTATTTCAAAGTATGAGTTGATCTTCATCCAATAATGCTTGCAAATATCCTGGACGCTCCTTGTCTCTTATATCAAAATCATCATTTTTGACGCTTTTAAATCATCGTTTTAACCAGAAATTTTTCGGATTAGAACATGTTCACCATAAACTTCATTGATAACTTTCAGCCATTTTCTTCAAATGACAGAAGATTATTAAACTTTCCCGCATAACGTCTTTTTCTGATACATAATTCTACATATTCAACGCTATGAAAAACTATCATATGTTTTTTGGGCAGTGACAATTAATAATGAACTGGTTTTTGATGGCGTATATTTACCCTCTAAAAAGCCATAGACGTCATTAGCCTTTACCAACAAATGTATTAGTAACGCGATCTCTTAGTAAAATCGGCATTATTAGGCGAAACACCCATGATTCTTTTCAATATATATATATTAGACTATTAGTCCGGGAGTACATCCGATCGTTTGCGTCCCGTCGGAATGTGCAGACGTTTCGCCAAGGTCACACTTGATATTCTCAACTGTGACCTTGACAAAACGTCTGCACGTTCCCAACAAACGGGACACAAACGATCGGATGTACTGCCGGACTAATAGTCTAATGTATTCTTCCATCCGCGAAACAATATATATATATATATATATATATATATATATATATATATATATATATATATATATATATATATATATATATATATATATATATATATATAGTGGTTAATAATTGACTAGTTTTTATCAAGCTAATATTTTTTCTTAAAAATCACGTTTAATTTATGAGAAAGCATCTCTCTGGCAGTCTGTGGAAGCCTTCTCAGAAAAACCGGACATCTTTTGAGGTGATTTCATGGAAAGTGCGTGAAACATTGACGAAAACAAGTGGTAGTCGGAAGGGGCAACGTCTGGTGAGTACGACGGGTGGAGCAAGAGTTTTGAGCCAAGAGCAGACATGGTCATCACAAAATGGCAAAATCACTTTTCCGTATCTTGTATCTTGCGGTCGCTGTTGATGGCGGGGTCCTGGGTCAACCCATGATTTTCTGTTTTGGGTTCTTGAAATGTACCCATTTTTCATCTCCAGCCACGATCCGATGCAAAAAGTCTTTCATAGGCATTTCTTTCATACCGAAAAAGCAAAACTTCGCACACCGTTTTTCACTTTTCCATCCGTCTGCCGTTCAACTGATATAGTACCCATTTTCTTCCCTTCTGAATATTTCACATGACATGCAGACGATCAGAAATGGTTCGGCGACCAACAATTAACCTCTCTGGCATTTGTTGTTGAGTTTGATTTGATTAATTTATCTGTGTATTGTAAATTTATCTTTAGTAACAATATTAATTTCAAGTAGTCATTGAACGAATAGACATGTTAAACATATTTAAAGCTTATCAATTACTGATATATAACAAAAAAAGTAGATAGAGGGTTATGAGAACTAATTGTTAAAATTGGGTGGAACGAATGATTGTACCAAGTATACCTGAGCTAAGGCTGATACCACTTGGCTTTACATCTAGTACATCTACATAACTTGATTTTTGGACTATATGAAGTTGCTATTTATGTATCCGAAATCGGTAACAATGGTGTTGCTAGGCGACATCTGACATTATATCCTAAAGTTTGACATTGTTGACTGGATACGTACTTGGAACGTTTTGTCAAGCGATCGCTGTTTGTATTGTTTAGTGACTTGAAAATTTTATCTCAGTCAAAAGATGAAATTAACTCGTGAGAATTTTCGTGCGATTATTTACTATGACTTTCGACGTGGATTATCTTGGCAACAGTGCATCGATCTTGCGGCCATTTCGACTACTCACTTCAACCTTTAGCGATGAAGCACTATCTAAAACCACTGTACATCACTGGTTTAGTAAATTCAATCATGGCCGTCGTTCACTCACAGACGAATTTAAAAAAAGTCGTCCAAAATTGAGTGTTGTACCAGAAAAGATCGATACTATGCGCAAACTGATAATCATGTGATGATGATGAACTGATCGTCATGTGACATACTGTGAGATTGAGGCATCCCTGGGCATTAGTATGACAAGCATACATAAGATTTTACATGAACATTTAGCCGTGAAAAAGATTTGTGCGCGTTGGATTCCCCATAATATGACAATCGCTCAAAAAAAGGCTCGTATCGATTAGTGCAAAGAAATGCTCAAAAAATAAAATCGTGGTGCGTCAAAATCTGTAACATCTACACAGGTGACGAATCTTGGATCTATGCGTATGAGCCCGAAAGTAAACAGCAGTCACCTGTATGGATCTTTCAAAATGAGCCAAACCCAACAAAAGTTATTCGCATCTGTTTTTTTGGGATGTATGGGCATTTGGCTACAATGCCACTTAAGAATCGTAGAACGGTCAATTTTGAATGATACACAACCATTTGTTTATCGGAAGTCTTTGAAGAAATAAGAAAAAACAACCAACGACGCCGGATCATTCTTCAACACGAACGAGCTCATGGTAACGCGAGCTCTAACACATTGGACCGAACAACTACAGTCCTGATTTGGCACCCAATCAATGCCAAATAAATAATTAATTTTTGTTCCCGTCCGTGAAGAACAAACTACGTGGTCAACGATTTTCGACGCCAGAAGAAGCGGTTGATGCATGTCAAAATGCATGTTTTGGATATACCTCATTCGGAATAGAAAAAGTGCTTTGAAGATTGGTTCAAACATATGTAAAAGAGTAGTAATCATCGCGGAGAATATTTTGAAAAACAATAAAACCATTTTGAATGAAAATATTTGTTTTTAATTATTATTCCAGATACATAAATAGCAACCTTCGTATTATTCCAAAATGTGATATTCGATTCGAATACTGTCATGATAAAAAGTATTTATTTATTCATCCGAATGTATTTTCTCCCCTCACTGCAATACAGCTATTCCAACTTTTTTTCTATTCTTCGAAACAGTTTTTACATTCGACTTCTTGTTTTTCCTTCAAAGCATCCAACGGACTCTCTCCATTGGCTTTTATGAACCCAAAACGATGTCTATAAAGTGGTTTCTTCAATTCAGGGCACAGAAAAATAACATAACATATATGGTGATTGTGAAACGGTATCTGTTTGATTTTTAGCGAAAAAATAATTGCGATTGTGTGCGATGGTGCGTAATCGAGATGCAAAAATCATGAATAATTTTGCTGCAAATATTTGTTTTTTGAATGGACTCACATAAATGACGCATATTGCTTAAATAATGCTCTTTATTAACTCTTTACTAGTTGGAAAGAACTGAGTGTGAACAAATACCACAAAGATCGACGACAACAACTTGACTGATTTTGGTAGAGGTCAATTATACACTGTGTACGTTGGCTTCGTCTATATTGTTCTCGATCACCATAGGAATCTATGGAATAATGTATTGTTTTTAATATACATTTTATTTAAATATAATAAATATTTGAAATTTGAAAAGCCCGCTTAAAGGGATAGCCGAAATTCTTTTTATCGCGAAGTTGTCACAACTGTCATTTAGTTTATTTACAGTGCCCGATTTTGTCAGTTCATCTCAAATGTGTTTTGCGATTTTTACAATGGATAGAATTTCTCTTAAATGTTTCATTGCAAATGGAATTTCATGTACCGAGTCACTGAAAATGTTACAGAAGGCTTACGGTGAATCAACTTTATCAAAAACACGTGCATATGAGTGATACAATGCATTCAAAAGCGGTCGAGATGTGGTGGAAGATTTGTCTCGCTCTGGTCGGCCAGCTGAAATGAACATCGCTAAAGTGAAGGAAATGGAGACTGAAAATCGTCATTTAAGTTTGAGAGAGATAGCCGCTGATCTTTCTGTGTCTCACGAATCAATTCGTACCATATTAAGCGATTGTTTGGGCATAAAACGCGTTGTCGCTCGATTAGTGCTGAAAGACCCGAATTTTTTTCAGAAACTCAATCGCATAAAGGTCGTCGAAGGCATGCTAGAACGAGTCAATTCCGACCCCACATTCATAAAACGCATTGTAACTGGTGGTGAGACATGGGTACACGAGTTTAACATGCAAACCAGTCAACAAGCTTCGGAATGGTGCCTTCCAACTGAGCCGAAACCGAAAAACCCAGTCGATCAAAAGTTAAGGTGATGTTAACTGTTTTCTTTGATTATCGCGGTGTTGTGCACTCGAAATTCTTGCTAGAAGGTCAGGCGGTAAATAATGAATATTATCTGAGCATTTTGCGGCATTTGAGAGAACAAATTCGTCGAAAAAGGCCACATTTGTGGAAAGAAAACTGTTGGATTTTGCATCACGACAACGCACAATCTCACAAGGCTATCATTGTGAATTAATTTCTGGGCAAAAACTCAACAAATAGCATCGAACAATCAACGTATTCACTCCGTCCGACTTCTTTCTCTTTCCAAAACTCAAATTACTACTTCGAGGTACCAGTTTTCAGTCGATAGAAGACATAAAAGAGAATTCGCAGCGAGAACTGGAGTCAATTCCGGAAAATGCGTTTAAAAAATGTTTTGACAATAGGATTATTGGTTGACATAAGTGTATTATTTCGGAACGGACCTACTTTGAAGGCGATACAATAAATTTGGATAAATAATAAACATTTTGCCTTTTATTGACCAATTCCCCGTATTTTTTTGACAGAATGTATATACATTTTGTTTGGGCTTTTACTTTCGTCATATTTACTATTTTAGTAATCCCAAAAATTATTGAATATGTCAATCATCGCATAACATCATAAAGTTTTGTCTGCCTAATTGAATTAACTGAATGCCTCCTTTCATTTAAGTTTAATTAGTTTTCTTTCAAACCCGGTTTACTTCTAAAATTGAAAAAATACTATGTATGAAGTGATGTAAAAATATGAATAATATGCGTGGGAAAGAAATATAATTATCTGTGAAATTAATAATAAATGCAAATAAAAGATTAGTAACAATATTGATTTTATGCAATCAAAGAACAGGCGTGATGAACTTATTTAAAGCTTATCAAAAATTGATATGATACTTAACAAAAATAATAGATGGGAGGTTATGAGAACTAATTGATATCGTGAAACAAATTAGATGATTGCATCAAGCAGCGCTGTTGATAATTTGACAAAGGGTTAATAGCGTCAGATCTTGTGCACATTCTAGGTGACAAATGCCTAATTCTAATTGCCATATTTATCTAATCTAATCCATTAAGTTTAAATATACTTGGTATTTACGACTATGTAATATCGTTAGTAGTTGGATCGATGACACCCTGGAGAGAAACTACGCTTGCGTATTACATTTCAACAGGCATGAGTATAAAATCCGACACCAAATCGCCCATCAGTCACTCCAATTCTTGACTGGATAAGATACTTTCGGATACTTTCTAGAAGATATTCTACCTTGGTCGCTCATCAGCCAGTAGGCTCTAGAGATCTAAGGTCAAGCACAATACAAGAAAGAGAATGTGAGATGATATAGTCACATCAGCACAGTCCAATGGTGGGTAGCCTAAAGAGGGTGCTGACGGTGTTAATCGATAGCCGATGGCCGTTGTTCGAAGCCGATTATGTTCAACTCTAGTTCCAGTCGCTAAATAGTCTCAGTTACTGATGCGCTTCTAATTCTAAATTATGTACTGTTTTCTTTTATATTATTAAAAAGTTACAATATAGCGGGCCCAAAAATGTTTTATGGTTTTCCCATTACATTCGTTTCTTTTTATAGATCTTAAATGTTCTTAAACCATTTATTAAATCGAATATACAAGACATTAAATGGTACCTTCAGGAGGACTAAACCAAAAACAGTTTTTTTCACCTACGCTCAACCTCCTTCCTAAGAGTAAACATGCCTATTAAACGAATCACTGCTATTTTTCCCATTCTTACTTTATGAATGGTAATGTACTCCCTTCTTGTTCAAGTTGGCTCAAGTGGCTCTCCCGTTATCTTACCCCTCCCCATGATTTATCCTATTGAAGATTCTCTCTTTAGTCCTTTGATTTGTATTGCTACCTTATCTACTTGTTAAGTTGTTTTCTACCTAGATGAAATCTCTGAACTCAGCATCTAGATGATCTGAACTGGAATACCCTATAGGAAGTTTTAACATTTTCCAAAACGATTAAGTTTTCCCAATCCCATTTGCTGTATGTGTATATCAAATCAATGACAACTTTTTATATTTATGGATTAAGAAATAAAAATACTTTAATAACAGAGCTTGAGCAAAATATCAAAATAATGCTAAAAAGTTAAATAATTAATCGCTATATATACGTATATATATATATATATATATATATATATATATATATATATATATATATATATATATATATATATATATATATATATATATATATAGTCTCAGATAAAAATCTCCAGTGATACCATTGACTTAAAGAAGAAAAAACAGAGAATGAGAATTGCAGGGAGTCCTTTTGGCAGGGTCAAGCTTTTGGCAGGTCCTTTTGGCAAGGGCTTAGCTCTGCAAAACTATAAGAAAACGTCTCATAGAGGACACGCGTCGGTTCAACATGCAGCTAGTGCAAAAAACCCTAGAAGAAAATAAAGGAAATAATAAGGCTAAACAGAAGCTGAGAAACAAAAGAACGCAAATTTATGCTTTAATGCGTGAGGTGAAAAAAGGAAAAAAGGACTGGAATGTAACTGTCGAAATGCTAAAAGATAGTGGTCAGACGTTACATAAAACACTGGCAAAATTATATTCAAAATGCCTCAAAGAACAAAAAGTACCTGACTTATGGAAAAATGCTGAAGTGATCCTTTTACATAAAAAAGAAGCACAGGAAGATTTAAAGAACTACCGTTCAATAAGCCTCCTATCAGTATTGTACAAAGTTTTCACTAAGATAATATCTAAAAAAATATTAAGTAAACTGAATGACCCACAACTAAGAGAACATCTATCTCCCAGAACCGGTTTCTGGCCTTACAGCCAGTTGTTGCCATGTTGATGGCGGGTCTCAATCTCAATGCAACTTACGCCATCCTGAATTTTAAATTTTGAAAAGCAATGTAAAAAAAGAAAAATAAAGGGAATGATTTATATAAAAAAAAATAATACCATTAATGCCAGAAATGATACTTTAAGTTGTATCTTAATCCCCATTACACGTAAAAAATCCAAAATTGTTAGGTTATAATAAGAAACAAAAAAATTAAAGGTAAACAATTTGTTAAATATATCAAAGTCCGATATATGTCAATTGTTAATTAAAAAAAAAATCATATTTTATTTAAAAAGCTTAGGAAATTAATTGTTAAATTAGATATTGGTAGGTTTTTAGATATAAATTTATATTTTTTATAAAAATAAGGTATATTGTATAGTTGTTCTGAAGATGGTATATTTTTAAACTGAAACGTTAACAAAACATTACATTACATACATTACATTACATTACATTACATTATTTACATCTTACTATCCTTAGAGCGTCATGATACAAATGCCCTTTAGAGCGTCAGTGGTCTATATCTGCCATATGCGTTATTTTTTTGGAGAATACTTCTTCAATTTCGATAGGGTGATTCTAAATTAAAAGGGGTAGATACATCAGATTTTAAAATAAAAAACACGTCTGTTCACTTGACTAACATTCGAGAGTCATTCCACTTGCCTATCATTATAGCGTCACAATATACACGTGTCTGTTTATTTTACCATCATTAAAGCATCAAAAAATTATTTTTAGAGCGTCAGTATATATATATATATATATATATATATATATATATATATATATATATATATATATATATATATATATATATATATTTAAAGTTAGATAAAGCGAGAGAATATGAAAAGGAGAGAGAGAGAGAGAAAAAGAGACATATATTTAATATTTCATTCGCGTCTGTATCAATAGCCATTTAGAGAATACAAATGAAGAGGAGATGATATTTTTTCTCTTTTTTTGGATTTTTCGTCACAATCTAAAAACAATACAACAAAAAACAAAACGGAGACTAAGATGGAGACGGGATTTTTTAGATTCGTTTTGAAAACGGGTGGAGAAAACCTTCCGAAACGTTAACGTTCAAAAGTATGTATTTATTAAAAAAAAAAATATTTAAAAAAAATGTTTGTTCGTTAAGCAATCAATTCTTCTATTGGAACCTTTGGTGTGAAACACTAAACTTGAAGAGATTTACCACTAAACACCAAAACACTTTTTTGAACTGCTCGACGCACGTTTAATCGTATAAGATTAAATAAGATTAAATCATCTCCTGATGATGCTAACATGGTTAGCGAAACGTGCGTCGAGCAGTTCAAAAAAGTGTTTTGGTGTTTAGTGGTAAATCTCTTCAAATTTCGTTAAGCAAATTTATCACAGAAAAAGAATCACTGAGAGATTTGTTTCCGTTTTGATTTTTTGAGTTTTAGATCATGGTGAAAGAGAAAAAGATATATGAACACGCCACAGTCATTTAGACAATACAAAGAGGGGATGTTGTCAATTATAATGGAGACGAAGCACGCAGAAAGGAACTAAGTTTAGGCTGACGGAAGTGGAGTGTATGGTAAAATAATTGAACATATGTACATAAGCTCTAGAGAGCGTATAAGATCAGAGGAAAATATAAATATAATAAATAGAAAATATTAATAAATAAAATGTTTAAACAAAACATTGGAATATACAATATGTAGAGGGTGATGGAAATAGAGTGGATGACGAAATAATAAAACATATGTACATAAACAAGATTAGAAGAATAGAAAAATATAATAGAAGGAAATTAGAAGGATTAAATAAATAAAGTGCTGCATATTGCGACATAACAGTTGAAGACTAAGGGTAAATATATTTGAAATAAAATAAGTTGAAATGAATTTAGGTAAACTAAATATGATACATGAATGATGATTCTCCTAGAAAGCGGAACAATAGCTCTGCGATATCTACTCATAGAATCTCAGGAAGGGACGAGAGAAAGTCTATTTCTAAAATCAGCAAGTCGTACGCAGTTTCAGACTACATAAGGTGCTCATGTGAAAGCCTGTAATAGTCAATTATAAAGTCTGTGCTTTATGCCGTGCAATGATATATATCAGAGGGGAGAGACAAAGGTTATAGGGTGGGCCATCTGGAGATGCTTGACTTGTCTCATGATCTGCGAGCTTATTTCCTCCAATGTCCTTAAGCCCCGAGACCCAGAGGAAGCAAATACTAGCGCCATGTTCCTGAATGGAAGAAAGAAAGTGGTGTGGTAGATGGAGATATGTAGGAGGATTTTCTGTCGAAACTAGCCAGAGCGCTAGCAGAATTAGAGAGTAAAAGCTAAGATGATAGGGGACAGGAAATTGATGTTAAGGAGCTATCTTTCTATCGCAAATAGTTCAGCTGAGAAACACTAGTGTTGGTTTGGAGGCTATATGTAATTGTGTTTTTGAGCGATTTCCAGTGGTTCGATTTTAGAGGAACTGGGCATTTTTATTTTAAGCTGGGAATGGGATTTGTTTTGAGAGCTCCTAAGAACATCCTGAGAGCGACGTTTTTGTCAAATTTGTCGATAAGATTTGTGAGCTGTATTGTAGATTATGTTTCCATAGTCAATTGTAGATCTAATAATAATCTAATTTGAGACTGTGTTCCATGAAGTATGAGAGAGTTTCATGGTAATCCCAAAATCCTTAGATTATTTTGATTTTTAATTTAGGAGATTATATTTCCAAAGGAGTCTACTATAGAAGAATAGACAAATGAATTTGATTAAGAAAGTTTTATGAATAGAGTAGTTTGATATTGTAAAGGCCTAAATGCGAGTACACTTGCATTTCCTCTAAATCTAATCTTACAGACCATCTAAACAGAAAGTGGAAGGAGTTTTGGGTTTTCCTGGAACAGACTCGGGAGTTAGAAGAGGAGTGGTAAAATAAGATATCATCAGCATAGAGCCAATAGATGATTCTATGATAAAAAAATGTGGAGATATCGTTGATTGCGTTGTTAAATAGAGTGGAGCTCAGGACTAAGCCTTGAGGGACACCATTTTTCAATGGGAATGAGGTGGAGAGCTAACCGTTTATTATGATAGAATGTATATATGTACTGAATATATACTGTAAGAGAAATTTGTTGATATAAATTATGAGGTATTCTCTAATGCCATGGACATGAAGATATTTGATACCATATCTCTAGAGGGTGTCGATGGCAGACTTTATGTCGAAGAAGGCAGCGATCAGATGATCGATCTTAGAAAAGGACGTTTTGATATTTAAATTTAAATCTACAATATGATCTAATGTAGATCTAAAAAGACAGAAAGGATATGTATCGTAAGTGAGGGTTCAACAGATTATTTTGCTCTAATAAGTAAGACAACCTGCGGACCATTCACTAAAAGATCTTGTTAGCTTGATCAGAGAATGCAATGTGGAAATTTACCGGATTTAATAATAGGAACTAGAATGGAATTAAGCAGAAGGGAAAGAGCCGTTAAACCATAGATCATTATATATATTGTACATTAGTAGTAGCTTTTTAGTTTGAAAGACAAGATGAGTAGAGAGGCGTTGGATGCTATCCAGGCTTGTGGTGGTATTTTTGCATCTAAGGAGAGCAAGATTAAGTTCAGAAAGGGAGAACGAGCGGTTAATTATTGAGGGATGATATTCAGTGGGATTAATAAGAACTACAGATGAGGATCTAAACCAAATTAAACTAAAGTCGAAGTTAGACTCGGTAGAGACAGGGGCAAGAAAGTGTTGAACAAAGTGATATGAGCATTTCGGCCCTGTGCGAGATCCAGTGGCCGAGATCCAGTTCCAGAGAGACCGTTTATGTATAAGCTTGCCTTGAAATCTGCGTACTTTATTCTAAATGTCGGAGTTTGAAAACTGAGGGTGTAAAGACTCCATTAGAGTGAACCAGGAAGCTCGTTTGTGGAAAGCACAATGCACTTTGCTATAACTTGGAATTTCTTGAGATTCATTAGTTTATCCAACGTTGGATGATGCTTGAATCTGTTCAGAGCAGTATAGTTTTCTTTAATGGCTTAATAGCATTGCTCGTTCAACCAGGGAAAAGGAGAACGATTGTAATGAACGTGGGAGGTAGGGATAAATAAGCTAGCGGTTTGTTTGATGCTGTTAGAGAGGCTCCATGTTGTCATCAGAATCATTAGGAGTAATGGTAGAAGCAGATATTGGTGCGTTATATGCAGAGCAGAAGTAACAGAGAAATCTCCTAAAACCTTGAGAGAGGAGCGTTTGTTGGAAATTTTTTCAAAGTCATCAGTTACCATCACCAACCCACAAACCAACCATCCATCACTCACTTTCTTGACATCTTTGAGAGTACATACAAAATTAGTAAGTAGTTTATGAATTACAAATAAAGAAACAGTTTAAGTAATTTACGGTCGACGGAAATGCAATCCTAGGTATTGCTGCTCTAGCTTGTTTTTAAATGGTCGAAATTTCTAATTAAAGTGAGGACGGCTCTTCCATATATAGAAACGGGCGGTGTGGATAGTGGCCATTAAAATACGGCTCTTATGAACCGGGTCATTATTCTGAAGAAACAAAATGCGTTTTAGTCCCCAATAAAAATGACCCTTTCACACTAAAAATGTATCAACATTATTCTGGCATTGCACAAATTATTCGTATTTTTGACTCTTGTTGCAAGTAATAGACCCATATATGATTAATCGACGTAAATCTTCCTAAAAACAACTTTTCTGAATCTGTATTAAATACCTGCGGAAAAACATACATTTTGGGATTTATATATACAATGGGTAAACACAGCCTATATGAACCTATAGTGATAGTTCACATGAACTATCTTGAAGTTAAAATCAACATAGAACGAAGTGTTAGGCAGAGTGACTCAATATCGCCTGTCCTTTTCTCATCCTGCCTTAGAGAAGTATTCTGTAATCTGGATTGGAAACAGGATTGAATAAAAATCAATGGTGCA
Source organism: Cosmopolites sordidus (assembly GCA_031761425.1). Classification (NCBI taxonomy): domain Eukaryota; kingdom Metazoa; phylum Arthropoda; class Insecta; order Coleoptera; family Curculionidae; genus Cosmopolites; species Cosmopolites sordidus. The sequence continues at coordinate 102,242 of JARFXV010000987.1, forward strand.
TACGGAAGCCATCTTAGATTTGTAGAAGATATTGCTCTCGTTTGATAAGAGCTACAAAAACACATAGAATCGCTACAAAGGGCGAGAGAACCTCTTCACTTCAGAATAAACCTGACAGAATCAGGTCATGTTCAATAAATTTGCCCAGAATAGGAAAATGTCTGTTTTAGGGAGGGATTTTGGATATTGGGGATGACTACATATATCTTGGGCAGAGCATTTCAATATCCGGTTATACTGCCCGGGAGGCGGAACGGCGTATTAAATGTGGTTGACAGGCTCAATGTAGTGTTTAAGAACAAACTCCCACTTTATCTAAAGAGCAAAATCTTTGATTAGTACGTCCTGCCCGTTATGGCATAACAGCAGTGAAACATGGACATTCACATTACAATCAATTCAAAAACATTGCCTAGCATGTGCTTGGCAGTACAAAGCTGGACAGAAAGACTTGCACATGAATCCCAGAACAAACGAAAGTATGTGATATTATTGGAAAAGTAAAGGAATTGAAATGGAGATGGGCAGAACATATAGCGAGGCGATGTGACGACAGATGGTCCATGGCAATTCTTGGATGAATACCGCTTGATCATAAACGTCCTCGAGGAAGACCGAAAATACTATGGACTAATGGGCGTCCACGTATCTTTTTACCCATTAGTCTTGGTTTCCATATTTGCTTAGCCAGTACCTCGTTCACTGTTATCTGCATATGCCCCCACCATCTAAGATGTCGTTGTTCTACGCATTCGTCTAAACGTTAGTATTCTAAGTTATTCCATCTTCATTGCCGACTTTCTTTGTTCCTTTGTAACCGCAACCCCTTTAGTTTTTCTGTGTTCATCTTTATTCCGTTTTTTTTTCAATGCTTAATTCCATTTTGTTAAGTGCTCCTGTAAATCTGTTTCGTTCTTTGCCATAATCACTATTTGATAGGCGAACGTGTCTTCCGTAATTAATAAGAATTCATTATTAACATGAAAAAACAACACTGTAAGAAATTAACAACACTAACATTACGCATTTCTACTAAACAATAGTTACGATATAATAGAATAAAAATTGTGCATTTTGTTAGAAATCTCAAATGACAAATATCACGAAAGTAGTCACACCTGACCAGGAGCAACGTACAGTTTGAAGCTACGCTTGGTCAACTTAGCGAGACAGATAAATAATACTGCCACAATCATACTCAGGTGTAAATATTACTCATTGATATCATCTAAGACTGAAACAATACCGTTTTTCTTTCTATTTAATTGATTATATCTAGTCACGAATGAAAGCCCATTTTTTATGATGTAATTTATTAATATGAATGGAAGAAACTTGCACAGCGTGTAACTTTAACTTCCCTTACTAAATAATTGACACAACATAATATGATTTAAATAATGTCTGAATGATGGGGGCCTGTTCATATATTTTTTTTCTTTATTTGGGTTTTTGTTTTTACCCAGTGATTCTTTATTTACATAAGAACAGATATTTTTGATATCTTTTGAGTTTTAGATCGTGGCGAAAAACACAAATAAAGAAAAAAATATGATTTATTTAAATTGATTTTAGCATTTATTCTTTTAACAAGCATTTTCTATCATAGTAGATATTTGACAGCTGTATTTTTTGGTCTTTGACACTTATGAAAGTATTGGTTTGTCCGAAAAGTTCGTAGGGATTTTCCGTTAGTTGCTCTTTTAACGCTTGTAAACAAAAATATGTCTTGAATTAGAATATTTATTTGCATATTATTAATTCTTGTGAATTTACAATTTTTACTTTCAGATTCGATTTGATTTCTCTTAAGTTAGTCAAGTTGATTCAAATTGAAAATTAGGCAATAAAGATACTAATTTTTGGCAAAAAGGTATTATGGATCAACCAATACGTTTGCAAAAATTATAGTGGGTTTACATAATAGACTAAATGAATATTTACATAAATTATCTGCGTTTCTCTATCTCTAAAAAAAATACCTAATAAAAATTAACCTTAAATAATTTTTAAAATGTCGTCCAGCGTTTCTTCAACTTCAACTTTAATATGAAAATGGACGTCATGCTTAAAAAGTTTTTGTTTTTAATAATTAGGCTCATTCTCATTTACATGGATTTGTAGCCAATTTGGTCTCATAAAGAAAACGCAATATTTGTTTAGGGTTTTTTTATTTTTCAACATAAACGCCATACAATTCATTACATTTGGACCAACGACATTCAAAATTTTTAAAAGTGTTCGAACAATTTATCCAACTCTGCGAACTATTTATTTAGGTTTAGGAAGAGTAAGTTACCTCTGGGACCCGATTAAGGAAATACAGTGCAGGTCGAAGCAAGAATCACAGCAAAAACCAGACGTGCGCAGGCATATTATCATGATGAAAAAGCGCTTTCTTTTTCGCCAGATGAGGACGCTTACTCTGAATATTACCCACAATACTACCCACCCATAAGCGTGATACTCCATGGTGATGACCCTGCCTTTGGTGAAGTACTCTATAAGCACCACACTAGCTTTGAATTTTCCATACATGCCAGTTTTTGGCATACTCTCACTTGCTTCCACCCACTGTTTGAACTACTGCTTCTCTAGCATGTAATGGTGAGCGCTCTCTTGACCCATTCAACACGGCAGCCATATTGCCCATCATCACCATATTTCATGTTTTGTGTTATCTGCTCTAATGATTCAATAATAAACTAATAAAATAATTATAAGATGTATATTTGATATTTTTTTCCTTTATTTGGGGTTTTCGCCACTATATAAAATCTACTCGTTACTTTATATATTACAAATTAATATAATTTATTTTTTAGTTTAGTTTTGAAAACGGGGAGAGAGTATCCTCCGAAACGTTAACGTTAAAAGTTTGTAAAACTTTTTATAACATTTTTATCTTTAAAATTTTGTTCGTTAGGCAAATTTATTGCCAAAAAGAATCACTGAGAAATTTGTTTCCGTTTGGTTTTTTGTTTTTACCCAGTGATTCTTTCTTTACATAAGAACAGGTATTTTTGATATTTTTTGTTTTAGATAGTGGCGAAAAACTCAAATAAAGGAAAAAAATATATGAACACGCCACAATCATTCAGACATTACTTAGATTATGTATATTTGATACTAATACAAGAAAAAACTCGATGACGAGAATACTCGTCTCCAGTCGGCGCGAACGATCTAATATTGTCTACCAAGGGACTTGCCGTTTTCGTAATTGTTTTCTAAATAAAATCACTTTTCTTGTTAAAATTCACCTTTTTCAAAGATAATAAATATTTGTTTACATTTTTTTTGTAATTTTTGTAGGTAAAGGTATATTTGATAGTAATAGATGAAAAAACTCGATGATAGGAAAACCCGTCTCCAGTCGGCGCTCTTGTATTGTCTACCTAGCGACTTACCATTTTCGTAATTGTTTTCTAAATAAAATCAATTTTCTTGTTAAAATTCACCTTTTTCAAAGATAAATACTTGTTTAAAAGATTTCAGAAATTTTTGTAGGTAAAGGTCAAGTTCGAGATAATATAAATTAAAATACAATTATTGATTTATTCAAAAACACAATGATAATAACAAAAACGTACCTACGCAATAAGATTTTATAGAAAAAAAATTAGGTTAATTATAAAAAAGTTTCACAATATATAAAATTAAAAACATTATGCCAAATAAAGACATTTATTGGTATTTGACGTTTCGGTTAATAATGTGGATGTTTTCGCAAAATTTTTAGCGATTATTTTAATGACAAAATAAATTACCTTAATAATCAAAGTACTGACCATCGTTAGCTATTACTTTTTGCAATTTTTCTGTTAAATAATAGATTTCGCGACAAAAGAACTTAAGGTTTTTTGTGGCCAACCATTCATCAAGCCAAATTTTCACTTCTTCAGCGTTGTTCTGAAAAGTCGTGCTGCATCGATCGAAATGCGTCCAAAGGAGCTAAGTCTAGCGAATACAACAGATGGGGTAGGACGTTCCATTTAACGATTTCCAATAGTTCTTTACACATTTTGCAAAATGGGGCCGAGGATTGTCAGATTGAAAAATGACTTTATCGTATCTTTAGGCGTATTCTGGCATTTTTCCTTTAATGTTCGGTTCAATTTTATCAATTGTTCACTAGATTTCAGCAGTTTGTAAAACACATCTCTTCGTACTATGCCACCAAATATACAACAACAAAGCCTTCTTTCCGTGTATATTCCGCACTGGTTGTGGTGTTGACGCCTGGCCTGAGTCTACCCATGATTGTTGGCTCTTTGGGTTATCAAAATAGAGCCACTTTTCATCACCAGTGAAAACTCGACGCAAAAAAACCTTTCCGTTTCTGTCAGGCAAGCAAAATTTCACATGTGGTTTTTCACCTTTTATGCCTCTTTCCTTCAATTCATATATTTATATTCAACCCATTTTCTTTCATTCTGGATCTTTCCCAATCAATGTTGACATTTTTAAATGGCCTATTGCGCAACATTCAATGCTTCTGCCAATTGTTTCCATGTAGTTGAGTCTTCATTCAATAATTCTTAAAAATCTGCATCTTCAAACTTTCTCGGCTATCCTGGACGCTCCTTCTCTTTTATATCAAAATCACCACTTTTAAAGCATTTAAACCATCATTCACAAGTTTTTTAGGTTAGAGCATGTTCTCTATAACCAACAATCAACAACTTTCATTCCGTTCTTTCCGTTTCAGCCGTTTCTTTCCGTTTCTTTCAAATGAAAGCGGATTATTAAACTTCCCCGTGAAACGTCCTTTTCTGTTACATAATTCGATATATTCAAAGCTATGAAAAACTATATTTTTTTGCCTAAAGACAATTAATAACGAACTGGCTTTTGATAGCGTATGTTTTCCCTCCAAAACGCCATAGACGGCGTTAGTATATATCAACAAATGTATTAGTAACGCCAGCTCCCTGCAAAATCGGCATTATTATCCGAAACACCTATTATAGTTCCATATTTTTATGATGCTCCTGAAAACGAGGAATCACACAAAGCGCTGGATTCGTGGGGTATGCGTCACAAAAATGTGATGTCTCTTTGCATGTTTTATTTCTCCAGCAGTTAATGGACTGTATTTGCTTTCCATCGCATTTTTCCCGTGTCGTCCATAATTATTTTTGTTGAAAAATAGACAGATAAATATATTCTATAAAGTTAATTTAGTCTTCTCAATTAGGCTAACATTGTTATACAAATGAATTATTTATGGCATAAGTAACAAGCAAAAATACGAAAAATAGACAAAATTCTTAAACAAATTTTGAAACCGTTATATCTCCGTTAACATAACAGATTGTTCAAAACGGGAAAGTGTAATATGCCCAGTGGACTTTCACAAACAACTGAAACTAGATACGAAACCCTTCTCGTATGCTAGTCCACAATACAAAAATCACAATTCAAAAGGCGTATAGAAGAGTTGGTCATTCTTTACTACGATATTGTGGATTTTCCTTTATGTAAGAACACACCATACCTACCCGTATTACATCCTCTAAAAGTAATTAGTTGGTGGGGTTTATGGTGGGAAGTGGTCATTAGGCATGCTTCTTCTTCTTTCCGTGGTGCTGCGGCCCGTTAGTGTGGTTTGATCACGTTCAACCTTGGGCTCTAACCTGATCGATATTTTGAATCAATCCATTGTGAGGTTATATTCAAGGCGTGCCAATAAAGCAATTGGACTGGTGGCGAATCGTTAATCTGGAGACATGACACGCCAACATCTGATGCGTGTTCAATGCTAGTTTTAACTCCCTACAGTCACTTGGAGATCTGTACGATTCTGTTTTTAATCGAATTTTTCTAATGTGTTCTGAAAATAAGTGACAACAATTTCGAGCAATGGTGCCCCATCAAATTTTGTTGCAGACTTGAGCACAGTGCCACGGAAACTTTTGCAAAACTTCAACAATTCATCATCGGATATCATTATCGGTTGAAGGTCAGAATAACCGGAGAAGAGTTGAATTTAACACACACAATCATTCATCAGATTTTAACCAATTAATTGGGGATGAAAATAACAACAGGGGGGAGACAGGTCTTGGCTTTCTGTGGCGAATTAAAAATTACCCTTATTTTCTGAAACGTGTCATTATCGGTAAAACAGCCACAGCCAGAAATGGTGCACTCTAAGTGAAAAAATAATTGTGGCACTTTTGGCAAGTAAAACATCACTTTAGCTCCACAGCCTCCTTATTCATCAGACTTGAGTCCTTATGATTTTATTTCCTTTTCTCAAGATGGAAAATTAACTTCATCATATGATATCATTTTGGGATATTGCAGAACATTGAAAAGGCCGTAACCAACCATCTGAAAACGATTCCAGTATCTGAGTTCCAGCACTGCTATAAAGAGTGAACAAATCGTTTTCAGCGCTGTATGGTTTCCCAAGGCAACTACTGAATATACTTCAGTGTAAACTGGAAAAAAACTGGAAATATATAAAAGATACAATTTTATAAAAATTTCTTTTTTTATTTCAGGAACTTTTCAAGGCCGCTACCACCACTACCACAACATCCTCCATCTAATGCAAATCGCCCTCCTCGGCCTCAACCGACAACCCTTCCTACCACCTCTTCTATTTTCGGTTCACTGAAACGCTTCAAAGCTGGTGTGGCTTCATCGGTTTCCAAAAAGCCACCACCTGCCGAGAACGGTAAAAACAATCGAGGTGCTATTCCAGGTAGTGAGGTCAGAGTCGGTGGTGAAGTCAGAGAACGTGACAGAAGGGCGGTTGTAAAGAGGATTGGAAAAGAGAATGTAGAAAGAGCAGAAGAGGCTATTAATTTTAGTACACAAACTGATAAAATAAAAAGACAAGAGGTAAGCAATATATTTTAGAAATTATGTATTATTGACGATACAATAGCCTATACAAACGAAAACTTATATTTATATGAAATTAAATAAAAGATGTTATTTATTTAAGGTTTTCAGTATGTTAATTAAAAAAAGCTCTGTCGTAAAACTTGTTGATGCACTCTTGATAATTATGTTTAGAAAATCGCGATTGAAGCCTGTTGAATACCCGAAATAGTATCAAAATCCTTTCCTTTCATTACCAGTTTCAGTTTTAAGAATAACTAGAAGTCTCAGGGTGCCAGATCAGGCAAATAAGGAGGAAAGACAGATTTGTATCATCCTCGATAGATCTTCAAGATTTTATACTTGTCTAAAAGAGTAAAATCCCCGGTCTGATTTTGTTTTAAACCAACGCTGGCATGTTCTGCTATCCAAAGCACCAATAAATACCAATAAACACGTGATAAACAGTATTAATGACATTTGTGGCAGTAATGACATTATTATGCTTTCAAAACTCTTAAAGAATCAAATGTCAAATGTGGAACTTATCCATACTTTACTCTTCCATTCTTATAGGGTGCACCTATAGTTTTTCGTAGTTTAACAATAAGCTCAATATACAGGGTGTAAGGGAAAGTACTTTCGCAAATTTCACCAACGATTTTTCTCGTTATTTTAAACAAAAAGAAACCTAAGGATTCCCGAGAAAAAAAAATGACAAAGTTATTAAAGCACCAATCGAAAAGCTATGATAAGAATTGACATTTTAAGCAAATATGAGTAACAGCATATTTGGCCAATATTAATTGGTCACTGCTTAACGAATAAACTATAAATAAACTAATGAACGTTGTTAAAACATTTTTTTATTGCAATAACAAATTTAGATTCACGTCATACAGTCAACATCGTTGGGACTACGTCACAAATCAACCTCAAAGAATGTTATTTTTACATTGCGACAAAAATAATTTCAATGTACATGAATATCACGATATGCAACTTATTTACAGATAAGTTCTTCAACATTCCGAAGAAGCTAGGCGTATTTACGGGAAACGATACTCAGAAAGACCGCTTCCAAATCGACAAACATTTGTTCAAGTTTCTTAAAGACCTTTAGGTACGGGTGGTTCTAAAATTTCAAAAATGTGGGCGGCAGCGAGAAATCGGTCCTGAAGTCGAAGAACACATTTTACTTGTTCATCTTGTTGAAGAAGATTCTACCAGAATGTACTGGAAGTGTTGCGCGACAAGTTGAAGCTTCCCATTGGAAAAGAACCCTAAAAGTGCAATTACTCCACCCTTATCATGAACAAATAGTAGAAGCACTCTTACTCGCTGATTTTTCACCTAAGCAAAAATATTGACTATTTTACGGACGAAAACCAAAGGAATCCAAATTTTGTTCTATTTTTTATCAACTAGGGAAGCTTCTTTCACAAGAAATGGGATAGTGGATATTTCGAACAGATAATTTAGCAAAACAATTAGTTATGTATTTCTTAATATAACGCGAATCGTTTAAAACTTGGTTTAATGTGAAAAATTACAGCTAATAATTTCGACTTTGACATTAAACGACAATAATGTCTAAGTTTTCACTTTTTATTATAAAATAAAACAAATTTCGGAAACGTATTGAATGAGTGGCTATAAAAAGATTACATTATATTTTCAAATAATACCTTAAGAGACCAATGAAACAAAAAACTGAATTTCAATTGATCGAAGTAAACAAGAGGATGAGACTTTGCCAATTGTTAAGAAAATAAAATAAAGTTCTGACTTGTTTCCCGTGGAAATGGTTGCACTGGAAATGGCATATTTTAAGTATACTTTTTGTTCAAAATGACTTAAAAAATCGTTGGTTTAATTTACGAAAGTACTTTTTCTTACATTCTAATAATATAGGCTATGTTATATTACATGAAATTTTGTTATATTAAAATGTTATACTAAGTGACATAGAAAAAGAAACACCAAAAAATAATGATGAAATTTTAAAAACTATTTTATAAATTTATTGTTATTGTTAAACAGTAAAAGATTAAAATTTGAAGATCCAACTAGTATGAGTTAGGGAGCTATAATCAATAATGGGTGGATCGACCTCCACTTTCAATACATTCATGGAGGCGCTGAGGCATTGATCTAATTAGGTGGTCAATTTCCTCTTGAGGTATAGTATCTCTTACTACTTGAATTTCACCCCGTAGTATCTCCAACGTCTGTGGATGTATAGTATCCCACACATGCTCTATTGCGGAAAGGTCTAGGAAATAACGTAAAGTAACACGTGTAACGTGTGGGCGTGCATTATCCTGCTGGAAAAGTGGATTTGGGAATGTTCGAAGGTGGAGTAACAAATGGGGGTCTACAATTTCTTCGACACACCTCTGAGCCGTCACACTACCTCGGACAAAAACTAGAGGTGACTTATTATCATGTGCGATGGCACCCCAAACGATAACACCCACTGTGCGATTTATGTGCCTCTCCTTGAAGAACTACAGATTTGGTCGTTCTCTGCGACATCTTCTTACACGAGCACGGCCGTCATGACCACCTATACAGAAGAGGGACTCGTCACTAAAAACAACACGATTCCATTCCGCATCCCACTGATGTCTTTCTCTGCACCGCTAAAGCCGATGTTCCGCCGTTAAAGGTAAAGCCAGAAATTGTCTTAAGAAACGAGCGCAGAAGATTTCATTCTGCGGTAGATTGCTCTCATTCCAATTAACCTTCCATGGTTAACCTTCGGCCCACGCTCGCCAAGTTCTCAACACTGTATGAACAATCCTATTCAGTATTCTTCCAATTTCCCGAGAAGATAATTCGGGCTCCCTTCGACCTACAATGCGGCCCCTCTCAAATTGTGTCATTTGGCGAAAATGTGCACGTCTTGGCACTCTAGGCACGATAACTTTTAAAAAATCTCTCAATACTCAAATGATGTATCTTGAAGGAAAAATTGACAGTGTCAAAAACTGTTTTACACGAACAAGTGCTTCTTTGCTATAGCTAAAATTTTGATTATTTATTTCTAAGGCACTAAGAAACAAGTATACACAATATAATTAAAATACAAAAACGTTTACTGGGTTCCTTTTTCTTTGTCACTTAGTATATATTAAATGAAATTATCATCAGTAGATGGCAATGTTTTTAAAATTTAAAAAAAACGACTTAAGGATACATTCACTAGTTTTAGCATTAGATGATTATTTTTTCTATCACAATGTATACACAGTATGTCGGAAAAATAACTTAATTATTTATTTATTTTATTAATAAAATTATTTATGTTTGATCAAAATACATCCCTTCCGCATGAATACACCTCTGAGCTCGTTCAACCAATGCTAGCATAATTTTTTTATGTCGGTTTTCGGAATCGCCTCAATAATCCTCATTTCGGCTGCTTGGACTTATATAACAAGAAATAGCCACAAGGATATAAATCAGGCGAATATGGGGGATGTTGAAGCACATAGACTTATTTTTCTACCAAAAATTCGCGAGCGGCGGTCCTGTGAGATGGTGCATTATCGTACAACAAAAACCAACTTCCCGGCTCTCGATATTCGGTCCTCATTCGAACGATTCTCTTCCACAAACGCTCTATAATACCCAGATAATATTCACCCATGATATTTTGACCCTGTGGAATGAATTTCCGAAGTATAATACCTTTAAAGTCGCAAAAACAAATCAACATTGTATTCACTCGTGATTTCTGGAAACCCAATATTTTCTATTTCGGAGAGCCTGGGGACTTCCTTATAGCAATTTTGATGCTTTGTTCGATGTATGTGAAATTCCGTCTAACTGTTTTAATAAGGTCCTTGCAATTGCGAGCAATTTCTTAGTCCTCATTTATAGCGTGAGGAACAATCGAGCACAGACTTTCCGTTTGTTTTAATTCGCTGTCAAAATTTCGTGAATCATATCTTTTGTCGAATTTAATTCCTCCGCTATCCATCCCACAGTTGAATTCACATCGTAAACGATCACTTCATGCACTTTTTCCACCAACTCATCGCGAGTTTTGTTTTTTAGCCGGCCTTATTTTGGGTCATCTTCCAAAGCATCACGGCCGTTCTGGAATCGCTTATACCACTCGTGCACATGTTTCTGTAAAAGTTTAATATCATCTCTTTGTCCCATCGCATTTTTCTGACGAGATGACAATAGGTACTGTCACTTTAAACGCTATAACTTGACAATCCGTTGATCGATTCTAATGATGATCATTTCGTTTTATAGAGAAGATATACAGCTTTCAGATTATATATTGTTTCACTACGCGAGTTGCTATTTATTTATCCGCAATTGGCAACAATGGTATTGCTAGGTGCCATCTGACATATACATCGTAAAGTTTGACATTGTTGACTATATACGTAGACAAAAATTTTTGTCATACGTACGCTATTTGTGTTGTTTAGTGACTAGATGAAAATTTCATCTTAGTCAAAAAAATGCAATTAACTCGTGAGAATTTTCATGCGATGATTTACTACGATCTTCGATACAACAGTGGACCGATCAACTCACTTCGACTTTTGGCAATAAAGCACCATCTAAAACCACTGTATATCACTGGTTTAGTGAATTCAATCGTGGCCGCCGGTCACTCACGGACACATCGATACTATGAGCGAACTGATAAAGCAAGATCGTCATATGACATACCATGAGATTGAACCCATCCCTGGGTATTAGAATGACAAGCATACAGAACATTTTAGATGAATATTTAGCCGTGAAAAAAATTTGTTCGCATTGGGGTCCGTATAATTGACAATCGCTCAAAAAAAGGCTACTGTGGATTGGTGCAAAGAAGTGCGGAGCAAATACAATCGTGGTGCGTCAAAAGCCGTGTATAACATATAGACAGGTGACGACTCTTGAATCTATGCGTATGAATCCGAAAGTAAACAACAGTTGACCGTATGGGTCTTTCAAAATGAGCCAAACGCAACAAAAGTTGTTCGCGCAAGAAGCACTTCGAATCAAATGGCCGCCTGTTTTTTTTTTGGGACAAATGGACCTGTGAGTACAGTGCCACTAGAGAATCGTAGAATGGTCAATTCTGAAAAAAAAAAAACAAAGCAAATAAGAAAAACCAACAACGCAGGATCATTTTTCACCATGACAACGCGAGCTCTCACACATCGGACCGAACAACTCAATATTTGGCTGGTCAAAACATCGAACATTGATGGGTCATCCGCCGATGGGTATCTCAGCCGTGAAAATAAACTACGTGGTCAACGATTTTTGACGCCAGAAGAAGCGGTTGATGCGTTCAAAATGCCTGTTTTGGAGATTCCTCAATCAGAATGGAAAAGGTGCTATGAAAATTGGTTCAACCGTATGCGAAAGTTTATCGATCATCGCGGAGAATATTTTGAAAAACAATAAAGCCATTATTTTTATTTATTATTCCGGATACATAAATAGCAACCCTCGTAGATTGCGCTAGCAGTTTTCTTTAAATTTAAAAAGTTCCGATATTTTTCCGACATACTGTGTATAACATCCAAAATATGAATAATTTTACTCACTTCAGTAAATTGAACTTTTACAAATATACTGGTTCAGAAAATAATAAACTTTAGGTTGAATCAACTGAGGTGCCTTGGGATTATTTTGTCACTCGTCGACCACAAAGACCCACCAATCAGCAAACCAAACCAAAGAGACCAGTTACCGTAACTGCATCACCAAATTTATCAGCAAGAAGGTAAGTCAGGAGCATCGCTATTATATGACGGTTACAAATATTCATTCGTGGATTCCGACAAAACAAGGATAAAACCAACATGCATAAATAAAATAACCTGAATCCAAAACATTAACCTTATTATGGGCGTTTTATTATGAGCAATAAATTATTCCAACGCCAACTCTATTAAAAATACATTAGCACCATTGCGGTTTCTCCACCAATGATTAAATCTCAACATAAGAATTAACTATAATCCGATCTAAACTTAAATCATTTTTGTCGTATTGATTTGTTGGGGTTTAGATAAGATGAGGTGTGTCTCGGAATTTGGGTGTTCAATTTAAGAAAGCTTTTACTGGGATTGTTCGATTTTAATGTGTTATATCGGGTTGTCCGGAAAATTAGTCGGGTTTTTGTTAAGAAAAAGAGAAACACAGGCAGTTTGTGTAAATATTTATTTAGTCTATCCCATTATTACCCTTGTTATTAACAACTTTTTACCAACGTAGTGGTAGATCCACAATGTGATCCACACTTTGTCCGTTTTTTTGTCCGGTTTCCCATTTTAAGTTGCAGGGAGCAAAACATTCCAATTGAAACACAATTTTTGGCGGATCCTGATTGAAACGTGAGGGTCACGCATTACGATTGCTGTTTATATATGAACAATAATAAATAAAAACAAATATTTTTCATTGAAAATGGTTCTATTGTTTTTCGAAATATTCTCCGCGATGATCGATACACTTTTGCATACATTTAAACCAATTTTCAAACCACGTTTTCCATTCCGATTGAGGTATATCCAAAACATGCATTGTGAACGTCGAAAATCGTTGACCACGTAGTTTATTCTTCACGGACGGGAACAAAAAGAAATCATTGAGTACCGAATCAGGACTGTACGGCAGATGACCGATCAATTCGATGTGTTGACTGGTCAAATATTGAATTGTTCGGTCCGATGTGTGAGAGCTTGCGTTGACATAGTGAAGAATGACCCTGCGTCGCTGGTTATTTCTTCATTTTTCTTCAAGGACTTCTGGGAAATAAATGGTTGTGTCCATTTTAAATGCATTTATCATGCCCATTTATCCCAAAAAGAAACAGGCGACAATTTGCTTCGAACTGTTTTTTGCCCGATCAACTTTTGTTGGGTTTGGCTCATTTTATATATATATATATATATATATATATATATATATATATATATATATATATATAATAATTTTATTAGTATAAACATTGAAAGTATTGTAAACAACGAATTATCAAAAAATGCAAATTCGATCATTGATTCCCCAGATGTATTGATATTATCTCAAAATAAAGAATAATGAATTTGTTATATTAATTCTCTTTTCTTTCATACTTTGTCTAATCTTCTAATTGGATTAAATTTAATTTGTGTCACTGTGAATTTGTAATTGTGATGATCTTATAGTATTTGTTTTATTATCGAAATCAGTTATGCCTCCCAAACCATAAGCCAACATTCGGACAGGACAACGTCTGTCGGGTCCGCTAGTATTCATGTAAAATCTTATGTATGCTTGTCATACTAATGCCTAGAAACTCCTAGCATCAGTTTTTTTTCCTCAAAAGATCGCACCAAAAAATTCGCTGGAACTGGGAAAGTCCGTAAGGGAGCAATACCTCCTTAACGGCAAACATACCCATTTTTTGAGAGGGTCAAAAACGGTCGATATACCAATATTTAAGTCCTCTGCTATCTTATGGACCATGGTGCGTGAAACTTCGTTTATTATGCCCTTTATCTCCTCAACATCAGTGCTTGAAGAATGGTCAAAGCGATGTCAGTCTTCCAAGTCAAAATATCCGCCACTAAACCGACCAAACCACGTTGTTGCGACGCAATTTATTAGTGTGTAGAAAGTAAAATAGAATAAATGAAAGGAAAATAGATATATTATATGTTAAAAGGGGTTGTAGCTGTTGTAATTTAAAAGGGGTTGTAGTACACCGGATCAATCCTGTGTTGGATGTTTTTAGCTAAGAAATCGCATTAATTGCATAGTTACAACGGTTTTGGACGTACGGTAAAGAAAACGTAGGATAATTTAATGTCTTTAGATAATTTTAAAACATATTTTTTAAAGCGCTTGTTTACGCTCCATTACGCTATTTTTAAAGCGTTTTTAGTTTTAGTTTAAAAAATATTTTTAAAAATTATTTAAAGACATTAAATTATCTTTCATTTGTTTACCGTACGTTCAAAACCGTGTGTGTGCGTAAGCGGCGTAACATACATTCAACGATATTTTCGAAGAATTTCCCAGGACCATTTTTACGTTTTTTTTTCAATTCGAAAGTTATTGATTTCTTCGTTCCTTTGTAACTTTTTAAATCGAATAAAACAATTTTTTTGCCTACAATTTATAGATAATTTAGTCATAAAAATAACATCAATTATTAAGCACGATATTTTAGAACTCTTTAACTTATTTATTAGTAAAAATTATTTTCAATTTAATAATGTTTTTTATAAATAAAAGAATGATCTAGCAATGAGTTCCCCACTAAGCCCTTTATTATCAGAACTGTTTATGTCAAACTTGGAAAATATTTTTTTTAAAACGGATAAAGCAAAAAAAGGAATTGTTTTGGTTTAGATATGTAGACAACATTTTGGTTTATTATACTGAAAACGCTAGAAAAATAGAAGAAACATAAAACATATAATCCATCCAAAAATAAAATTTACATTTGAAAAAAAAACAAAATCAAAGCATGAATTTTCTGGATCTTTCAATATCCAAACAAATAATAAACTAGAATTTAATATGTATAGAAAACCCACATACTCAGATATAATAATTACAAAACAATCAATCCGCCCCATTACCCATAAATATGCAGCATATAAGTCTATGATCCACCGAGCTTTCACAATTCCATTATCCGAAAATAATCGAAAAATAGAACTGCAAAAAATAAAACTAATAGCACAAACTAAAGACTACAATGATAAAGAAATGAGTTAGTTAATAAATAAAAAGTTTAACAAAAGTAAAACAAACAAATGATAAAAATACTGTAAGATTACATATTTCGGTCCAAT
The DNA here is from genome assembly GCA_031761425.1 of Cosmopolites sordidus. NCBI lineage: Eukaryota > Metazoa > Arthropoda > Insecta > Coleoptera > Curculionidae > Cosmopolites > Cosmopolites sordidus. Next base: position 117,901 of record JARFXV010000987.1, read on the forward strand.
TTCAGAACAAATAGCTCGCTCTTTGAGGAAACATAATTTGCATATAGTGTTTAAAATCCTCCACTCAACTAGTAAATTACTTTTTAATGCCAAAGGAGTGCCAATCTGGAGTTTATATGCTAAGTTGCAACTAGTACAGTAGATGCTATGTGGGACAAATGGGCCAAAATTTTCAGACCGGATTCAAAGAACACAAATCCATATTAAAGAAACAAAATTCAAATTTTGCGTACCATTTCATAGATACCGTACATATATGTATTGCCCAAGATTACAAATTTAAAAACTTTACATACAGCGTCAAAAAATTAAACATTTTAGATGCGATTGAAATGTATAAATATATTAAATATCCGTTTAGATAGTTATTAAATGATCAGACAGATCTCCGGAATTCCCCACTATTTAAAATAATATAAAAAAACTAACCTCAATAAAAGTGTAAAATTAGGTACATAGGGTAAACAGCTGTAATACCTTAGTTTTAAAGTTTGATAATGTAATATTGTTTTACGAAACTGTAGTCACACAAAGTTAAAAAATTAAAGTGATAGATAACAAAGTAAAAAATCTGTTTTATTCAGTCAAAAGTTATTAATGAACCTGGCTGTAGATCTTCAATACTCTCTGTCATGATAAAATGTTTCCTACTACTTCAAGACGTTCTCTTAGCTCACTGCTTCACTACCATAAAAATTATTTGCTTTAATTAATTATTGTTTATGTTTATTAATGTATGTTTTAATTAACCTAAAAAAAATATATATTAAAAATAAAATTTTGTTTTGGAACATTGTTCCATTGTTATTTTTTCGATGTAAAAAGATACCAGAATTATGTTTTTTCTCATAGAAACTTAGAAACACCAACATAAGAATAAGCTATAATCCAGTCTAAAATTATTTTTGTCGTATTGATTTGTGGGACTTAGGTAAGATAAGGTGAGGTGTGTCCCGGATTTCGGATGTTTAAATTTAAAACACTGTAATACTTTACTGTAATTGTTCGATTTTATTGCCATATATACACAGTATGTCGAAAATATATACATAGTATGTCCGAAAAATAATGGAACTTATTAAATAAAAAAAAACAATTGGATATTTTGTCAATATTATTAATTTTTATTCAAAATACATCCCTTCCGCCTCAATACACCGCTGGGCACGTTCAACCAATGCCTTGTATATATTGTTTATGTCGTTTTCCGGAATCGCCTCAATGACCCTCGGCACGGCATGTTGGACTTGTGTAACGCAATATTCAACGCGAACAATGTCTTGGTCCTCATATAAAGCGTGAGGAACAAATCGAGCATAGACTTTCCGTTTGTTTAAATCATTTGTCAAAATTTCGTGAATCATATCTTTGGTCGTATTTAATTCCTCCGCTATTTATCTCACATTCGAATTCGTATCGCAGGCCATCATTTGATGCAATTTTTCCACCAACTCATCTCGATTTTTTCGCCAACTTGACTTTAAGTTCTGGAATCGGTTATACTACTCGAACGCACGTATTACGGGATAAAAAACAATACTTTATTAACACACGAAACTCAGATGATTCTATCAGATATTTCCATTGTTTTTAAAATTTCAAGAGTAGCGTCACTAAAACCCGTGTAACTTGTGAACTAAACCTCAGATTGCCATGAAATTTTGAAGGTTAGTACTTCAAAAGTACTAAAGTACTAAACACTACTAAAAATTTTGTACAGTACTAAAAGTTTAGTACAGTACTAAAAATCATATGTATTTGTCAATAGTGGTGCTATCTATGTCATCCTACGAATTTATTGAGTGATGTTATAACGGCAGCCCAAAAGTGCATGGGGCCATATTTTAGGTTATATTACAAAATACTAAATTTATGTTATTATCATTATTAAGTATACGTATCGTAATACTTAAACAAAATTAATACTAATACTTCATGCCAGTCTGTTGTTATTTGTTGTTGTCTGTTGTTATGGATACCTCTTAACTAATATGGATAACACTAGCTATTGGGTTGATGCAAGAGTTCGTCCCATTTTTTTTTTAATTGAAGAGAAATTTAATTTGCTAAAAATTACATTTAATCAATACAGTATATGCCGTTTTGTTCGATCACCTTTCTTCGTCTCTTCGATAGCTGCATAATCGGGTGTTTATAGAAAGTGTGAGGTTCACAATGTCGAGAGAGTACGCTAGATGGACCAAAATCTTAGTCAAACTGTAAAAGTTTTCTTCGGGTGGTCAAAGAGGTATAGTTGTATAGCATTGTCTCGATGAAACGCAATGCCCTTTCTGTTGGGTGATTCAGTCCACTTCTGGTCGATTGCTCGTTTTAGGGCCGGTTCTACATTGCAAGGATATACCAGGTATAAGCTAAACTTGGAATACGCTTGGAAACGCCAACATAACGGAAACGCCCAGCATATTCTTGCATTGTAGAACCGGCCCTTAGTCCACTTAGTTATGAACGTTATCTCTCCGAATTAAGGTCTGGTTTTCAAATAGCAGCCCTTAATATCCGATTCCCTTCCAGTTCCACCAATTGCATAATATAACCTTCTTCGGTTATATTATGGGTCGCCTCCGTCCTTACACATTAACTCATGCAGACCCAAACATCGTTCTTACTTACCATTCCAAGTTGACGTAATTGCCTTGACACTGTTTTGAACCGCTTGCGGCATGTCGAATCCTCAACTGCGCCTTCACCGTACACAGCACATATTTAATTATGCTTCTGCTAAGCAATCTTGCCTTTGCGGAAATAGAACAGTACAATATGTCGAAAATGATCCTTATTTTCTGCCATTTTAATGCTTAACATAATGTTAAAAACACTACCAAATAACACTTTTTTTCCAAGTACTCGCTGAAATTCCTTCTGTCAAACAACATTAAAACTTTACCCGAATAAAGTCGATAACACTTCCGTTTTGCAATGCATCTAACGCCAAAGGAAAACAAGGAACAAGGATCTGTTCACAATATAATTTCTTGTATAATTTTGTTGCTACAACACTACCTTTCAAAACCTCATTGATCTTTAAACGATTTTGAGTTAGCGTTATATTTTTTTCGTGTGGTAAACATCGTGTGGTAAATTTCGAGCCAAATAAAAACATTTGCAGTTCGTACTGCTTTTCTTGTTCAGTCAAAAGAAAAACCTGAGTGAAAGCCGTCGTATACTCGTGGAAATCTACGGAAACTGACAATGTCTCAACACAAGACGCTTGTGAGCGTTAATTTACCCGATTCAAAAGTGGTGATTTCGATTTGAAAGACAAAGAACGCCCAGGTCAACCGAAAAAATTGAAGATGCCGAATTTCAAGCATTGCTAGAAGAAGACGATATGCAAACTCAACGACAAATGGCAGAGAAGTTAAAAGTTGGTCGCCGAACCATTTGTACACCGTGTGCATACCCTGGGAAAGATCCATTAACCATCAGATGGAAAAGCGAAAAACGTTGTGCGAAATTTTGCTTTTTTGTCGTGAAAGAAATATTGTTTTTACATTCTATCGTGACTGGGCAACAAAAAAATGCAGAAAATTATGTGTTAACCCAGGACAACCATCAAATTGGCGGCAAGACCGAATTGCTTTAGAAAGAAGATAATGCTGTGCATTTGGTGGTATCAGAAGGATGTCGTATACTATGAGCTTCTGAAACTAGATGAAACAGTTAATACTTTCGCTACCCTCAACAAATGTTCATGGTTTGAACCGTGCATTGATTGAAAAGCGAACCAAATGGGCTACAAGACACATAAAAGTGAATTTGCAGCATGACAACACCCCATCATACACAGCGAAAGCGGTCAGAGACACCATTTCTGCACTTGGCTGAGAACTCTTGTTCCGCTCGCACCGGCCGTATTCACCAGACTTGGCCCCTTCCAACTACCACTTGTTTTCATCGATATCTCACATACTTTCTTTGAAACACTTCAACAATTGTGGAGATGTCAAAAAATGGTTTGATGACTGGACCAGCTCATAAGATTTTTCTGGGAGGGCATCCACAAATTGTTAGAGAGATGGGAAGAATGTGCAGTTAGCGTTGTCGCTTACTCTAAATAAATCATTTTTTAGCTTTCTCCCAAATTAAACGTGTTTTCTTTTGCGCATACTTTGAATAAACCATTTTTGTCCTTTTCCCAATTAAACTTTTTTCTTTTCAAGAAAAAATTACGAATTACACTAGTTTACATGGTTTTTATACCCCACCTGAATGTTATTTTTTATTTAGGTAAGAATTATCCAGAAAAAATAATACAAAAATCTGTCACGTCTGCTTTTGGAAATATTTATTTACTTAAAAATGGAAAAAAAATCTTTGTATGAATAATAAAAAATAAATAAAAATGGTTCTCTTATAATGGACCAACAGTAATTCCCTAACATGTTTTGATCCCAAAATCCTTGATGTCATTCTTCGAAAATCTTTAAATCTTGGTGAAAACGTCCCGCCTGTTCGTCACTCATACTTGCTAAGTTTTCAGGAAAAAAACTGAAATACGAGTGCAGGAAATGAATCTGCAATGACATGTTCACTCGCATCTGTTGAGAATTTTTCAGCAACAATATCTTTATAATTTTCACTTTTTTTATTTCCTAAAAATTCGTCGACAACCATTTTGATTGACTTCCAAGCAACTTTTTCATGAACAGATAAAAGGCTTTCAAACTGAGGATCTTTTAATTAGATCTGAAGATTATTTAATTCGACTTGGTTAGTTAAATATGGAGTGTTTCCTAGAAAAGAGAAATCGTTGGAATCACTAGAAACCAATTTAACTTCAACATCACTTTCATTGTCATCTTCTAGTATATTTTGACTCGAATTACCGAGACAAATTGGATATGGAAGACCCTTCGAATGTAAAATTGGCTTAATATCAGACGGAATTTCGGCATATACAATACTCCTTATTTTTTGTATTATATCCCACTGTCTTCGTAACACAAAAGTAACAGTCATTTTCATGATTACTAGGTTCTCTCCATAACATTGGTGAACCAAATGGAAGGTATACGATCTTCTGATGACTGGAGCAAAACGATTCGACAGCTTTCACAAAACACACTTTTTATCTTGGATCGCAACAGGAATTCCACAATAATGAAGATATGCGCTTTTTATCGAATCTACAATGGATGGATCTATAATATAAACTATTCAAAAACGTAGCAAAAACTATCAGAACCTTGTTTACACTTTCTATTCGACATTATAATTCAATTTGAAACAAGATATTTGTTGATGTAGCATATAGCAGTTGATAACTAGTGTTATCAACTGCCACACCTGACAATTAGCAGTTATACAATTAGTTATACACTAATATTCCAAATGCCGTTTCGAATTATATTTTTAGATATCGTAGAACTTCTCATTTCTTTATCGAAGTATAACCATAAATGTCCCAAGGGATTAATATCCGGGTATTAAGGACGTATTTTCAGTTGATTAGGCACATGATCCTAAACTCTTAATTCTAAACTATCGTAGTAGTATGCTTAGAATTGTTTGTTAGAAATAATTATTGTTTTATTGAAAATAATAATGATCTTGAAATTCAAGCATGTTAGTAATTTTAAATAACTGATCTTCCTTTATACCTTTCATATAATTAAGTTTTATAATAACAACTTTTTATCAAACTATATAAGTTTTTAACAATCAATAGCCTGACCACCTCCATGCTTTACGGTTGGTAGTATGTTTCATCTACCGCAGTTGAACATTTAAAAGTTACTGGAATCAATTAGATTAAATATCAAATTATCAAAATCAATATTAGTCTCCAAAGTAAAGAGTTGTCCAATAAGATTGTCAGAACTTTAAAATAAGACACTGATAACAGTGCTAATCAGATAATTTACATTTTATTTTGAAGAACAAATAATGACATTATGTTTTGGAAGTAAACTCGTTCATATTTCCCCCTCAGCCTCGTCTGGTGGAATACATTTTACAGATCCAATTTTCGATCACTCGCATACATATCGCGTGGTATATTTTCAATGGTGGTCTGAATGTTTTGTTTAAAACCAAGAATTGTTGTTTATTTCTGTGTGTACAGAGATATAACATAACCCCACAAAAATAATTGAAAGGACGAGAGATCCCATGATCCTGAGGGCCAGTTAACATTACCATTTCGAGAAATAATGCGCCGAAGAAACTTTTATTGCAATAAATCGATTGTCTGGCGAGATGTGTGACTAATCGCTCAGTTTTGATGAAAGGAAACATTATATCCATATTAATCAGTCCAAGCCAAAGATATTCTGTTAGCATATTTCTATAGTGTTCACCATTAACAGTAACAGTAACATGACTTTCTGAGGTCTGACTAACTCCTGACTCATTTGAGGATTTTCTTTGGTCGATTCTGCAGTTGTTTAATCACAAACCCATTAAGTCAAAATTGAGTTTCATCGGAAAAGATTTTTTTCCTCCCAGCGCCTACCCTCGCCCTCCAACTGCTCTAAAATCTAATTCCTATATCTATCTATGGTGGATTGACACAATGTACAAAACGAGGCAGTCTATAAGTGGCATTTATATAGGTGTTGTCCCTATTACCTTTCAATACCCCGACCCTCTTATTGTGGAAAACTGTTTATTTTGTCAACCATGCCGGATCAGTTAATTAAACAAATTTAAAATAAACAATAAATTTTGTATTACCAAAGTTTTAATGATCTTTAGATATAAATCGGTCTAATCGTGTTTTAACATCAAATTTTGATTTTTCATTGTTCACGCAAAGAAAAAATACATTATTTTTCGTAATTTGTTGCTATTGAAAGTACGCAAGGCAATTAATCATACTTATCTCTTAACAATCATCTTGAAGATATAAGTACAGAATACCCTAATCACATATCCTATTACTGCAATTTCAAAAAATAATCTCCTTTAGTTAAGCCCACTCTTTCACTGCAACCAATCAAATTTAAAAAAAGGATCATTTACAACGGTCGTAAACACTTGGACCGTCCGGATTCATTTCGAACAAAAAAAAAACTAGTCTAGTTGGCCATGCTTTTTGTTGGAGCGTCGTTGGTTGCATTGCGTCGATACGAACCGACTGCTCCCGATTGGACGGGTTGGCGAAACGACTGGGTTTTTCAGAGAACAGCAGACAGACATTATAAAAGGCGCTGCGTTGTCATATGTTCAAAATTTTCAATAAAATCAACTAGGACTTTTATTTAACATTCCTAGATGTCATTATTCTTGTTAGTAATTAACCAAAGAAGGAAAATAAATAAAATCATTCCATTTTTATTCGGAACCATTTTTAAAGCAAATTTTTCAAACCTATGTTGATAGTATATGGGTAATGTGTTCACACTTTTTAATGAAAATAACAAACATCTCATTGAAAAACCCATCGGGAATATTTCAACTAACTAAATTCAATTGGATATATTAGTAATTACAAATACAATATAGAATAGAATTATTAGTATATAAAAAAGGTAGTTAATATAATAATGATGATACCTCTAATAAACTTTAAAATTACTACAAAATACAATTCAATTGTTATTTTTTTATAATTGTTTTTATACTTATTTTATCAGAGAATATGTAATAAGTTTAATTACTAAAACTAAGTAACATATTAAATTAAATTAATTATAATATCAGTATTTGTCTGTAGTCCGCAACATTTAATTTCAACTTATATATTCTTAAAGGGATATAAACAAGCACCATTTAATTTGTTGCAACACATTTTCACAAAAAGAAAGGGACATTGATTTGAAATTAATAAATGATTGATTTGATTTGAAAATACAATGATGTGTTGGTAGCCTAGGTGTTTACTCGAAGTTCCAGGGTTACTCGAAAAGTTCAACCAGTGCTTTGTCCATCCCAAGTCCATGGAAAGATTTTCTGAGTCTAAATGGTGCTATCTGGAAGTTATCAAAAGCAAAAAATCAATCCTAAAATACCTGAAACCATTGTGGCTCTAAAGCCACATGAAATCTGCAGTAAATTCTTCACGCTTGTTCCAAAAAGTACGAGGTGCGAAAGAACTAAAGTCTGACATAACTTTAAACTATAAATTCCTACATTTCTTCGAAACTAACACTTTAATATCTGTCATATCTACCTCAATATGTTGTGCCAGTTATTCTGCAATCTGGTATAAAAAAAGGTCACAACAGATTTGGAAGATTTCAGTTTTAGGTCGGTATTTTAAAAATATATGGATTCTGTTTGTAAAGAGTGAGTGTTATCGCAATTCAGGGCTTTATTTTTACCTTTCATATTTACGCATGTAATTATATCCGGCTACGGTACCTAGTCATCAAATCTGCTTATTTTACAGGCATTCATTTTCATTAATACAATTCTGGAGATCTTAAAAAAACAATGTTGTAGTACTTTTATTCCTTTCTTGTTACTCATAACGATATAATATTCAAGTATCGTATCTTCTAAAATAATACTGACTAGATACATCTATTGCTGTATTTATAATGTACCAAGCTTTAACTCATCTTCAACAGTTTGTATCCATTTAGTTCAGTGGGTTTCAAAAAATTTAGGTTGGCCGTCAAATCAATATCTTCATTATCCAGCGGAGCAACATGTCCTTTTAGGTTAGGTTGGGTTTATTTATTTGAGTTTCTTCAACGGTCGTGGCTCATATTTCATGACTGGACTTAAAACTTACTTAGTCTTCACCTCTTCTACCCTACTAGGTGTAGAGGTTTGAGCTATCCATCAGCCCCCTTGGTGGAATCTTCTCCATTTCCCTCTGTCTCTGGCCATCACCATTGCTCCTCCCCAATCAATTCCCCGCCTCGTTTTGCTTTCAGCAATCGACTTATTCCAAGTTTTTCTCGGTCTTCCTCTCTTCCTCCCTCCATATACACCTACGGCCCACACTCTCTTCCCCGCCCGCACGTCTGGCATCCTCACGAGTTGCCTGAACCATCGCAATTGGTGTTTTCTCAATCACCTCCAATATCCCTCTAACACTCAATCTCTCCCTTATCTCAGTATTTATCAGTCTATCCCACAGTGTCACCCCTTCAATCCTTCTTAACACTCTTATCTCGACTACTTGTAGTTTTGCTTGTAGGACTTAGAACTGAACATTCAAAAAACAAGGAAATGTATTTCCGTTCTACACATAAAAAACACCATCAAACATCTGCAAGAATCTTCCGAGAGCGATTTCTGGCCTTAATACGTCATCAGTCGGGCTCACGCTGAATTTCGATAGAAACGGAAGGAATGACCATGGTACGACCAACAGCCATGTCGGATGTAGCCAGTAATCAAATGCAGTTCACGCCATCCTATATCATCGCACCAATAGTAGTACTGTGTGAAACCGCTTATGACCCATCCAAGCCCCATCTAGATATCAGATATGCATAAAACTGTGTGACCAATCCAAGTGACTAGAAGAGATCCAGCATCGATTGGCGTTTTCTTGTCAGATTTTTCACTTTTGCCCATTATAACGCAGTACGCAAGCCTGGTCTTTCTTCGGAGCGTTACCCATCCATGTACTAACCATAAGTAACGCTCGTTAATTTCGACTGCGAATTACACAGATTACAGGAGAATCTCTGAAATCTAATTTGTGCAGATTTTTTAATTTAGTCAAATATTTTATCCTTCTATTCTTCAATTAATCTTCACGATATCTTTAACCCTTACACAAGGTGTCCCAAAAGAAAATTTCCTTTTTATATAGCGATATAAATAAAAGAGGGACATCCATCAAAAAAATCTTTATTAATTATTGAAATACTCATTTTAGGAAAATTATTTTATTTTAATCATGTCATCCAAATGTAAACCTTCACGCTCTTGGCAATCATATCAATCAACAAACAGCCAAATTCCTTACGACGGATCGGCATAGAATTTCTGGAATGGCTGCCATTTCGTGTCGGATATTTTCTTTTAACGGCATCAAAAAACCCAGTTTATTTTACTTACTTTCGACTTTAGATAGCTCCACAACAAAAAGTCCATAGAGCTCAAATCAGGATTACGTGGAGACCAATTTGTGTCAGCTCACCTGGAGATCAATTTGTTTGGGAAAATTTCACGATCTTGTGGCAGAGACGTGTTGGAAGTGTGCGACGTTACTCCGTCCTGCTGAAAACATGTTCTTTGATTATAACCAGCAAAGTTTTGCATTTCAGGTACCAAAAAATTAACCAACATTTCTACATAACGCTCTGAATTGATTGTAACTGCGTGTCCCCTGCCGTCTTCAAAAAAGTACGATTATTTCTCGCGCAACATTGCGGCCCTTACAATGACTTTAGGTGAATGTAGGGGTTTGTGATGATGGTTTTCAGGTTTGTTGCACTCGAGTAAAACAGTTCTGCTTATTTACATGACAGTTGAGATGATAATGAGTCTCATCCGAAAATAATATGTTGTTGAATGGTGTAAAACGCTCAGTTATGTAATTAACGAATTGAAGCCTCTGACCGGCATTAACTACTGCTCTGGGGCTTCAACTCTTGCACCAATTAAATTTTTTGTGGGTGCAGTTTTAAGTCCTTGCGAGATACATTTAAAGTCTGCCCTCGCTTACGAACGGACTGTTATGAATGGACTGATTTACCATTTCCACGTTATCGTCATTACGTGATGACCTTGGTCGCCCAGACTTACATACGTTTATCCATAGTTGAACCGGAGAGAATTGAAAAGTATTACCACAAATATGGCTTTGACCCCTCTGAAAACTGACGTGATATATCTTATTAATAAAAAACACTACACGCTGTATGTCAATATTCGCATATCCAGCGACGTGTTTTATAAACACATTTAAGCTTTTAACACTATAAATGTGAAGGCTCTAGCGTCTCTTGATGATTTGTAGTAACACAAAATGTGGCAGTGCCTTTCGAATGTCGGTCAAAAAAAACGGATGGTTTTTATGCGGTAACAGTTCAAACTGGAAAAAAACGTGGGGAGTGAAAAAAGTAGCTGATTCATTCTTCGATATTATCGCTATATGGTACGCCTTTCTCATCCGGTTAGTTGATATGTGACTGATATCATCGATTTACCTAGTCGGCGGTAGTCCTCTGTTTCTAAATGTATCAGATCTTAGAGGCCATTCGAGGATATAGTTATATACTCTCAATATATAAACTCACTATTAATTGGATATTTACAAGCCAGGCCAGATTGCTCACTACATATTTATAGGCCAGGATTCTTCTCGTTTTGACCCGAATGGTGGGTGTATCTTGGATAATAAATGTACTCTAATAATAATGCTTTAATATATATATATATATATATATATATATATATATATATATATATATATATATATATATATATATATATATATTTACATCTAATATTTTCACGGATGGTAGATAATGTTTCTAAATCATTCCAAGTGTCGATGCTGTTGATTCTGTGAAGAGTCACGACGTTTCGCCAAAATCTCATTTGGCATTTTCAAATGTTGTCCGCTTTGACTGAAGAATCCAACTTAGTTGCCAAATGATATTTTGACGAAACGTCGTGACCGATGATTTAGAAACTCATATACACACACACACACACATCTATATATATATATATATATATATATATATATATATATATATATATATATATATATATATATATATATATATATATATGTGTATATATATATATATATATATATGTGTATATATATATATATATATATATATATATATATATATATATATATATATATATATATATATATATATATATATATATACAGTGGACCCGGTTGGATCCACGCAAAGCGTATTGACTCATTTTCGAGTATTCCTTCTGATCTTCCACACCTCTCTCATTCTTTCTCCGTGGATTCTCTTTTTCTCCTCCGTCCACCTTGTCCCCGATCTGCCCGAAACTTCGCTCTCTGATGCATCGTTCCACATATGTATTTTGTTTCTGTACGTTCTTCTATCTTCAATCTCTGTCGGGTCCATTTGTATCTTTCTCAGATCAGTTTTGAATTGTGCAATCTATGGTACTGTTGATTTGACCCCTTGTATTTAAGTAAGAATTGTCTTGGCGAGTCTTGTCAGTGAGAGTCTACTGATATGTCCATAGAATTTCAACCTTCTTTTTCTTATGTCGTTCGCAACGTTGGACATTATCTTCGTGGTCTTTCTGAAATGTAGTCTTTATCCTTCCTCTGTTTTTTTTTCCTTATAATTTTGCGTTCTTCTTTTAGTATGTTTTCTATGCCGCTTTTTATGTGGAGTGTGTAAGTGTCTCGCTTGCGTATAGTACCTCTGGTTTGATTACTGTATTGTAGTGTCTTATTTTTATGTCTGTGGATATGCATTTCTTATTGGAGATATTGTGTGTCTTGCCGTATGCCCTCTTCATCTTCTGTGCTATCTTCTCTCCTCCTGTGGTTTCGAGGATCTTGCCCAGGTATTTGAAGTGAGTGACCCTATTTATCTTGCCGTATTTGGTGTTCAAATTTTGGAGATCTAATTTAGAGCAGAAGAATTGGGTTTTTTGAAAGGAGATTTGTAGGCCGACTTTCTCTGCACATTCCTTGAGGACTTCTATCTGTTTGGTTGCCCTTGTTTCATTGTCTGCGAGTATGGCTGGCTCATCTGCGAAGGCTAAGCATGAGATTTCTATCTTGTCTTTGGGTCGTCCGAGTCTTTGGTTTCCAGTGTCCTTCATTTTTCAGTTCCTTTTCCCATTTCCTAATGACTTTGTCTAGGACCAAGTTGAAGAGGAGTGGGAAAGGGTTCGGCAATTTCTTCCATAAATTTCACTTTAGAGGTTGTGTCGGTCAGTGTCTGCTTGATCAATCGTAGAGTTTTGGGGTCGAGTCCTTGTTCTTCGAGGACGTTGAACCAAGATTTTTGGTCGATTTAGTCGTATGGTTTCTTGAAGTCCACGAACGTGCAGATGATTGGGACGTTCCTGATAGGTTTGTATTTCAGTATTGTTTTTAAGTTAAAGGTTTTGTCAGTGCATGAGCGACCAGGTGAAAGCCTGTCTGGTACTCGCCAAATTTGGGTTCTAGTTGTTCTTGTGTTATCTGGAGAAGCCATGCTGAGAGGATTTTGTAAGTGACTTGTAGTAAGGAGATTCCCTCTGTAGTTGTTCATATGTGTAGTTGTATATATATTGTCATCTAGTTTGCAATTTTTCAATGAAGAATCGATAAAAATCTTTTTATTGAGCAAAATATCTTGAGAAGGCATTTCGGATTTTTCAAATTTTTTGTCACAGAAAAAGTGTTTGGAGCAATTGGAATAAATGAAAATCCGATGGTACACTTTCGGGCGAGTATGATGGCTGAGGCAGTACCTCCCACCCTAATTCATTTTTCACCACCCTATTTTTTTCAGGAGTTCGTCTTGCGCAGGGCGGTCTTGCATTATCGTGTTGCAGGCAATCGCTGGACACTTTTCAATTAAAGATTGATTTACTTTATCCAATTATTCGCAGTAACGGCCTGTATTTACACTTCTTCCAAGTTTCAGCACTTCAAAATGAACGATTCCGCGAATACTCCACCAAACACACAAAAGCGCCTTTTTGGGATGTAAACCATCTAGCAGCACTTCGTGGCGATTCATTCGGAGAGAGTCACTGCCTTTTGCGTTTTGGATTATCATACAGGACCCATTTTGCGTCTTCAGTGATCAAGAGATCAAAAAACGCTTCTGTATTGTGCCGTTGAAGCAATAAGTTGCACGTGGTGGATTGGTTAGCTTTGTTTTCTTCAGACAGATTATGCGGAACCCAAACACCTGCTCTGCTTACTTTACCAATCTGCTGCAAATGTTCTTGGATGGTCGACCAAGGTTGGTTAAGAGTGTTTGACAGTTCCTCGATTGTCTGACACGGATTTGCTTCCACTTCCACCCTTAATAAGGCTTTGTCTAATGTTGTTGATCTTCCTGATCGATACCAGTAAACAAATATTGACATGCGCAGAAACCACATTACTTTCTGGTCTCTGGTTTCTCCCCTAATTTTATGATACTGGTGCCAGTTTGGATTTGGCTATTGTGTAGTATAGACGTGTCAGTTTTAGTTTGAATATATTGCTACCCAATGTGAATTTACGCGAAAATATCCTAATGGTTCGGCGCCTCAAAAAACGTCATTTGATCCTTTATTCAAAAATTTTCAAGAATTCGGAACATTTGGAGATAGGCACCACGTCAGTGGTCCAAGAACGGCGCTAAGCGCTGAAAATATTGCATATGTGAAGCATATTGTGAAGAACTCCACAAAAACGTCGATTCAACGACGTGGTGCACAATTCGGAATTTCTCCATGCAGTTTACGCCGAATTTTGAAAAGTGAGTTGCACATGATTCCATGTAATATTCAAATTATTCAAATCTGTTGCCTAGAGTCACTAATAAGCGATCTGAATACTGTAATAAAATCATAAACCACTTCCATCAATGAAAAATTGATTTGACGACCCCGGATTATTTTTTATGGGTATTTTTTGATAGAAAAGGTTTACATAAATATACCGCAAACTGTACAGCCACTCAGCGACAACATCCACACTAAAATAGCTCATTAACAGCAGATATATTTACAAAAGTGATAAAAAGGGCGCAAAGTTGCATTACTGTTACTGGGTTAATGGCTCATTTGATTGACATAATTAAATAATTAGCACAATACTTAAAAGTGCAATAAACGTATTATCGAAAAAAAAATTATGTCTTGTTTCTTTCAAAAGCTATACATAATTATAATATATATATATATATATATATATATATATATATATATATATATATATATATATATATATATATATATATATATATATATATATATATATATATATATATATATATATATATATATATATATGTGTATATATTTACTTCTAATACCTCTATAATACTATCTTCTTTATCCCGGTTATTCAATGTCTATTGAGAGAGAAATTCATTAATCTCGTTCCACCATAAGAGTTATTGCACTAAGTCAACATGAGTTGCTATGAAGTAAATATCTAACACCCAGTGTAAACATTATAAGTGGAAGTAAACAAATATTATTATGAAGAGCAAACAAAATTACAGTGCATAAATAAATGCATATCAAGGAAATGTGTTAGCATTGTATATATAAACCGGATGATTTGGCAACGCAGCGACCAGCTCCGCAAGTGGTTGTTTTCTGTCGTGCGATAGCAGCGAGAGAAAAGGTATACATTGTTATTCGGTTAGTCGTTTGGTTTGTTCATTCGATGGTTCGTCGTATATACGTGTGATATTTTCCAGCAAACCCTTTTCCCCAACAAAACGTTTGTTCAATAATTACTTGATAAAATTCGCCGCCGTCCTTTAAAAATGGCCCATCTGGGACCTTTTCCCCACCGGTTTTTCGTTGTCTTGATGTGATGTCGCGAGCGGCGGTTCTCGTCGTGACCGTTTGAGGTTAATTGAACTGTGTTGTGTATGTTTTGGTAGCCAAGTGTTGGATTATTGGTTTGTGCATCATATTTAGCTACGTGAGCGATAATATACCTTAGTACAAAGCTAGAAGGTTAAGATATTACGATAACGATTACGCAGGGAGTTTTGGTCATCACAGTGTTTTTCGCGGGTAAATTCATTCACCATCAGGTAAGTTACGGTTGATTTGGCAAGGAGATTGACCATAAGGAATTTATTCAGCAGTTTAAATAACTAATAAAACTATATTGGTTGATTGGTTTTTGAAAACCTTTACTGTTTTGTGGTTAATTTATAAGCATAATTAAAACACCCAGATATACATATTTGCTTTTGCAAAGGGCAATTGCTTTTGAAGGGCAATTATAATTTAAAGTTTTGAAGGTATTATACAATAGATTTTCTGTGTACATTACATGAAACTAGTAAATACATTTAAAATTGCGTGTTTTTAATAAAAAACAATTTAAGATTTAAGTTATTAATCATTTTGTATTGAAAATAGATTAAAGTAATTCTTTGAACTACGTATAAAAATCATTGTGCTATTAAACTGTCATAAATTGTATAAAAATGACGACAGCATTTTTTTTTAATGTCTAAACTTCCTTACATATACCAGAACAATTGTTACTTTGTAATATATTATTATAGCTATAAAGCATATCTCATTCGGAGAACTAAAAAAAAATTTACTAAAACGATGTGAATATGCACTTGCCTACTGACAGGAAATCTACAAATATTTGGTGAAATAACTTTATTGGTAGTATCTCCCTTGATGGTAAACATCTGGAGTCTTCGTTATTACCCCCATATTTTTTGTCCCTGGCTTTATCTATATGATTTTATATTTAGGCATATTACATAGTCGGCAAAAAGTATATTTAAAAACATATAAAAGATCATTATTGAACAATTGTTACCAACGTTTCTACACATATAAAAATACATAAAAATGATTATGTATAACATAATTTATAACCCATAACTTATTCGCCATAGAGCAACTAGTGATAGTTGAGATCAAAATACGAGGATTTAGTCAATAAATTCGTTGACAAATATTAGTCATTAAAAAGATACAGGATGTTGAAAGTGAAACTAAATTTTCGAAAAATCGAGATAATTTAAAAACGGTTGACGATATCAGGTTCAAAATGGGAGTAATTGGGTTTTCAAAGGCGACAAATCCGAATTTGGTACTAGCTTGAGCTTAGGTCCTAAAAGGCGCTTCCTACCTATTTTGTGAGGAATTAACTCGCCCATACTTTTTACCCTATAAAGCTGGGAATATTTTGACTTCAAAATAGAGAAGAGTCGTAATTTCCACGTAAAAAAGGTCTCTTGGTCAATATCTACAATAATCTCACGCCTCTTGCGAGATATCGACAAGATGTGCAATTCACAGGATGTCTTGAATGTTGTGTACAAATTATTACATCTCGTTGACAACTGTCTTGTTTTCTGGCCCTCCTATTAAACGCAGGTGAAAACAAGTTTCTCCAGTCTTGAATTGGTATTAAATAATTTATAAAAAATGCCCAAACTTTTCCTAAGCGTGATTTAAGGGATATGCTCAACGTTTATGCACAAGTAAATTACAATAGTCGCGCTGCAGTTAGAAAGTAGGAAGAACTCTATCCAGTCAGAATCATCCCAGATCGACAAATTTTTCAAATAATTTTCAATCAGTTAGGCAAGACAGGTTTGTTTTATTACGACAATCCTGATGGACGACGGAAACGTATAACGGTAGAACAAGAAGAGGATATTTTGGTTAGTATCGCGAACTCAGCACTCAGGCGTTTGGAGGCATCTGCAGGAATTAGCAAATCTTCAATCAATCAAATTGTTTCCCTACAATTTTTCGCCTGTTTAAAATTTATTACCACACGATTCGCTGGCTAGATCAGAATTTTGTCAAAATATAATATGTTCCGCCCTGGAAAATCCACACCTACCGACAATTGTTTGATCGCCCCATTTGAGTTTCTGCAAAGACTGAATGGGGATCCATATATAACATATAACAATGTAAGACATGTGGTTCATGCAAGATGGGGCACCGCCGCATTTTACTATTGCTGTGCGAAATCATTTGAATCAATGTTTTCCACATCGATGGATTGGGCGCGGTGGTGAGTTTCCGTGGCCACCTTGTAGCCCAAAAATTAATCAGTTAGACGTATGATGAAATCAATATACAAAAAAAAATCAACAAGCGGCCAATGTTATTAGAAATGAAGAAAATATATTCTCAAATGTGAGGCGTCACTTAACAAAGAGCCTGCGAAAGTGTATTGAAGTAAGCGGTGGACACTTGCAACACCTATTTAAGTAAATTTCAAAAAATTGTTATTTTTAATAAAGTCTGTTGCATTTTTGACATCTTAATGTTTTTTTTCCTCGTATTCATGGACAAGATGTGCAATGGAATATTCGAACACGAATATATCGCAAACGGCGTGAGATTGACCAAGGGTACCTTTTTTACGAAGTCAAAATATTCCCAGCTTTACAGGGTAAAAAAGCATGAGCGAGTTAATTCCTCGCAAAGTTAGTAGCAAGCGCTCTCTCGGAACTAGGCTCAAACTAATACCAAATTCGGATTTGTCACCCTTGAAAACCCAACTAGCCTGATTTTGAATCTCATATCTTCAACCGTTTTAAATTATCTTAATTTTTCGAGTTTCACTTTCAACACCCTGTATATTTTTAATGGCTGATATATGCCAACACGTTTATTGACTAAATCCTCTGATTTTGATCTCTATCACCAGTTGCTCTATGGCGGATAAGTTATGAGACACTCTGTATAAGAAGGGAAAATATAGCCATTTGAACTATGTGCTATGCCATACAGAACTCCCATGTGTTTATTTAATTATCTCAGTTTAATGAAGATTCTTGATTTACCTCAAGTAGTTGTATTCTCAATCAATCTCCATTTAACCTCAATGATCCTAGTAAGTAATTAATTACCCTATATATTCAACGTAATGAAATTAAAATAAAATAGTATGTTTATTTATCTTTTTTATATTGCCTGTCCCTTATCCCTGTATCTTTTAATAATTAACATTTGCCAACACATTGTAAGGAAAGCCTGATAAAAAAATTTTCCAATACCCTCAGTATAATGCGATTTGTCCAACTCTTTCAAATAATCGGTTGTCTCAGTTTTGAGCTCATTTAAAGTAAATCTTCGTACAACGACCCATTTCTTCAAGTTTGGTGAGAGGAAGTAATCTCTGGGTGCCAAATTCGGTGAATACGATGAATATGGAAGCAATTCGAAACGTAGGTCATCGAATTTTGTAGCAACACGTTAACAAGTGTGCAGATCATTAATCACCGGTGATACAGTATTTTTATTTTGATCAGATACTCTTCTATTGGTGCAGTAGTGAAGCGTAAAACTGCCCGGTGATGATTCTACCTTCTGCCTGTAGTCTTTGGGCATCACATTATCAGAAATCCATATAAATGGAACAGTTTTTTTGGCGCATTTTCACCTGCTCCCACTGAGTGCTTAGACTACTGCACTACTGTAACAGGTATATAGCTTCAAAAATAGTAATATTTTTGAAGCTTTTCAACGCTGTATAGACTAACGAGACGTATATTTTAAATGAATAATAATGAAAATTATATATATTCCTTATATATAATTTAACATAACTTCACGTTTTACTATGGCAGACTGTACTAAAAGGTTTTCCAATAAGACTGTCAACATTAAAATTAGGTACAATAGTATATTTCCAGTATTTTTTTTTATTTTGAGGCACAATGAGACATTATGTTTTGAGAATAATGTCGTTCAAATGCCTCCCTCGGATCGTCTGGTTGAATGCCTTCTGGAGACCGAATTTTCGATTACTTTTTCACATATATCGCGTGATATATTTTCATGGTGGCCTTAATGTTTCGTTTAAGGTCAAGAAATGTTCGGGGCTTATGTCTGTAAATCAAAGTTTATCATAACCCACAAAAGAATTCAAGGGCGTGATATTGCATGATCTTGATGGCCAGTTATTACCATTTCACGAAATAACGCGCCCAGAAAACTTTTCTTTCAATAAATCGATTGAAATAAATCATTGTTTATATCCACATTTATC